>JAHWFP010199007.1:31901-46605 GCA_023313725.1 Lithobius niger | reverse complement strand
AATAATCTTCATTAATAATCTTCATTAATAATCTTCATTAATAATCTTCATTAATTTTCTTCATTAATATTCTTCATTAATATTCTTCATTAACACTACCTCCACCTGTATGTTAAAATGGAGGCTGCGGACATGAAAATCAAAAAAAATCTGTAGATTTTAATGAATTTGAGTAAGAAATATTTTTGTCTAGAAAATTCGTGAGTATCTGTAGATATTCAGACTATCCGTGTATCTGGCAACACTGATTCTTCGTTGTCTCTACAAACTGGGTTAGGGCTAGAGACATTGATGGCTTTATTATTTCACCACGACGCTCTTAGCTAGAACATTGTATCCAATTTAGTTGCCTCTTGCAATGATTTTAATTTCTGTGATTATTGTCAAATGGCACATAACTGAAATCTGAAGAGCACAGTTACTCGGCGGAGCAAGAGATGCTACATGTGTTTTGTGTTGTGTTGTAAAATTTAATCCAGTGAATGTTTTTTATAACCAGTTCACCAACGTGATGTCTGCCCTATGCTGCACTTATCAACATGCGATTTCTGCCCAGTGCCTGAGTGCGAATCAAACATCGATCTTCACGAGCGAATCTCAATAGCTTTCCTGCCGTGAGCGAGCTTTCCTTTATAAATGATGAAAGAAGTGACCTCGTTGTTTCTAACGTGCGAAATTGGCATAATATTGTATTTTTCTAAAGCCATTTGTAATTATTTTCTTCATTCTTCCCATTAAAAGAACTTCGTATGGTGTACTATGACAAACGGCTTTGTGTTGTCCATGTAGTGCTGAGGGCCACTTGGCTTATTGATCGGGCTCCCTTATGAGATAATAAAAATCGTCGTAGTCATCCAATGGAGAACGAGAATCTCTTCGAAAATATTTGAGATTTCATCTTCACGCTCATGAATTTCATGCGCCAAAGCATCCTTCGTTAAATTTCAACCAAATTAGAACACAATGCACACGTTACCATATACTAAACACGCACACACCACACACACACAGACAAACCAAATCCAAATTGATTCGAGTATTCGGCCTCGCTCGATTCGCTCGGTCGCCCAATAACTATAACTATGACGAGTTTGTACCACACTATTATTTTTTTTTCCATTTTACGTTATTATTATTATTTTTTTAATTTCAATTTTGAAACTGAGCTTTCTTACCGTGGCCCGGCCCCGGTTTTTTGTTTACACGGATCCAACAATTTGACTTTTGCTATAGACAGTAACAATACCGTCTTATTCACTGCGGAGTGCGCAAGTTGTTTCATGTAGCTACAAGGGTCACTGGCTAGCTACAAGGGGCACGGGAAGGTAAAACCACTAGCTTCGTTAGTCAAACCAATGCTGTGAGAGCGGTTTTCGTGGATCTAAAAATGTTCAATTTTTTTGATTTAATGGCAGCTGCAGCCATTTTCACCAAGTCGAATTTGTACTTTTCTGAATTACAGTATTTGTTTCGCAACGGTAGGAATTAGGCCAAATAACGTTTTTTAGGCCTGACAAATCCGCTGTCACAACATCGGCATTACTAAAGACGCCTCATTGCCTCCATTGTTATGTAGTGCCCCTTGCAGCTATCTCAACGACTGGCTCCATATGGGAACTCCGCAGTAAATGAGGCATTATTGCCATGGCTATGAGCGTTATTATTTCCTTACCAACTACAAAAAGATAAAGCGACCTGAGGCAGGGAATTTTAAATCCGGGAAATTTGCGTTTGAGTCCTTGTCAACTTGCGGGGTGGAATGGAGATGCGTGGCCTGACAGCATATAATTTCTTTTTACACGCGGACATTTCAGATCCCAGGAAAATGATGATTTTTTATTTTTCTTGTTTTTTACAAATTGCGTGCCTCGCTCGCGCTGCTGTGCTTGCTGCGGCCAAACATATAACATTAGAAACCCGCAACCCAAACCTTGTCCGGCCAACCAATACCTGGCCGGCCGAAAACGAGATCCGGCTGACGCCACAGATTTGTACGCGCCGGATCTGGTCGGTCCGTGTAAAAAAAAAAACATTAGCAGTAAGAGCGCCTTCCGCATTGCAGCATGGGAGTTTTCCCCCTGTTTCTAAAACAGGTCTCTTAGTTAAATTCGGCAGAAAAAATCTTTACTTCATTATAATCGTACCACCTAACAGCCTAGCCTTCGATCTAAGAGGGAGTAATGTAAAAACGTCATCATTTAATGTTTTAAATGTTTTTTTTGGTATTGCAAAAAAATAAAAAAGAACAAAAAAAAAACGTTTTAAAACGCCGAGATACAAAAAAGTGTTATGGGGGTCAAGCCAAGCAACTTCGTCATCATAATTTTCTATACTGACCACCTCCATACGTCATAACACAACACCGTCACCATACGTCATGACGCCAACACGAAAAAATGTGGGCAGCGAGTTGTTTTCGTAAACAGAAAACAAAAATGTCGCGCTTCGTAACCTGGGACCGGTCAGAACGACAGTTAAGGTCGGCCGGATGTTGAACTTGGCGTTAAAGGTTTGCCTCCACCCACTATGTGATCCACATACACCCAATAAGTCCTTCATCGACCAAGATGGACAAGCGCAACTCTTCCTCGATGCCTACGCAGTCTAGACCTTATAATAAACATTTCCCCAACTCTTCTAATAATCTGTTGCGCGCCACCAACTTAATTCGTGACTGCTGTGAACCCCGAACCCTCCAATTGCAGACATATTAAAACAAGAATACTGCTAAGGGCCAACGAATAGTCATGAATCCCCTCACGCTTGTGGGTTGCCGACGAAAAACATGAACTCGAATCGGCCTAACCAAGGCAGAAATTATTGTTGGCCCGTTCAATTTCTGTAATGTGGGAAAATCAACTGCGCAAAATCAACTACAAAAAATCAAAGCGGCAAAATATGACGCAACGCAACGGGCAAAGACAACTCAGCTTGTCAATAAGAATGATAAAGATAAAAAAAAATCGGCAAGGGAACTTTGGTACTCATATTTGCCATTGAATAACGTTTCGTTTTACACTTGTTTACTCTAATGTATGAACCCTTTTGTACCATCATTCTGCAGCCAATTGTACCCGTCCGTCCCCTATATCCTTTTGGTACCCATCTATACCCTTTTGTACCCATCTATACGCTTTTGTACCCTCATGTACGCTTTTTGTGCCCTTTTGTACCCATGTATCCTTTGTACCCTTTCGGTACATTTTTGTACGCTTTATACCCTTCTGTATACTTTTGTATCTTTTTGTACTCTATAATTCCCCTTATGTATGTGGTATCCTTTGGTTACCTCTCGTACCTTTTTTATCCTTTTGTACACTATGACCCTTAGAATAGAATAGAATAGACGTTGTCGGCCAATAAGCTATACAGCTTTTTGAAGGCCCAAGCGGCAGATGTTAAGTGGAAGGAACCACCATCGTAAACAGTTGTTTTTTGCCGCAGGAGGGAGGAAACCGGAGTACCCGGAGGAAACCCTCGTACAACGGGTGGGAAACAACCGGAGAAAAACCCGTACATATACACTTCCCTTCCCAGGATCGAACCCGGGTCGGTACGAAGCCAGAGATGTACAGCTGGGACCAAGACGCCTATCGAATCTGACGCCCCAGTGCTCGCAGCTACCCGTGCACCCTTATCGGTTTTGTTACCCTTTTATACCATTCGTACCCTATTTGCCCTTTGTATCCTTGTATGTGCTTTGTACCGTTATGTACCTTTTCGTACCCCTTATCTGCCGTTTAGTGGCCTTATGTACGCTTTCCTACCCTATGTATCCTTTGGTACCCTTTTGTACCTGTTGTGGCCTTTTGTACCCTATCCAACCTTTGATACCCTTTCGTACCTGTTGTAGCCTTTCGTACTCCATGTACCCTTTGTTCCCTTTTGTTACCCTTTTATACCTTTTTTGTATCCTTTCATACCCTTTCTGTAGCCTTTAATACAGTATGTACTCGTTCTACTCTTTCATATCTATTGTATCATTTAGTACCTGATGTACCCTTTGTTGTCCTATTGTACCCTTTCGTACCCTACGTACCCTTTGCACCCTTCGATACACTTTTGTACACTTTGTACCATTCTGTGTACTTTTGGACCGTTAGGTACTCCTTTTTTTTATCCTTTTCTGTGCTTTAGTGCCCTTACGTACGCTTTCCTACGCTATGTGCTCATTTGTACCCTTTAGCACCTGTTGTAGCTTTTCTTACTGCATGTACCCTTTGTTACCCTTTTATACCTTTAGTACTCTTTTGTATGCATTGTACCCTTCAGTACCCTCATGTACCCTTTTTTAAAAATCTTTTCGTACCCTCTTTGTATCCTTTCGTACCTTATGAACCCGTTTACCCTTTTGTAGCCTTTTGTACCTTTATGTACGCTTGCTTTCTATTCACTTTATTAATTTACTTAATTTACTCATCTTTTACATTTTGCACCCTTTGTGCGCAGAGTTTAGAAACGCCATGAATATAAATATGATAGATCACACGTAATTTATGCAGTGAAACATGATGAAACGCCATATTTAACAAGACCAGAACCCATTACGCTCTTTTGGATGCTGAAACAGTTTTGAAAATTATTCCAATGAATTCCTTGATCTAAGAAACCTGCAATTTGACACCAAATTCGCTAATTTCGGTGGTAAATAACATATGATGTGTTAAAGGTGTATTGGCCGCCATGTTGGAAAATGGCGTCGTGCGTGGCCCTTGCAACAAAGAATGTTTGTGGAAACTTTTTGTGGGTAACCTAAATCTAAAATATCATCCATCTACAGCCAATCCGTCACAAAACCATTTTTTGTTTTTCGTTTGCGGGGGTGAGATATAGTTTTGCTTTCCAAGGTGAACACGTTTTGTTTAATGCGTCGGCTTCTTACACCAGTATTTGTTTTTGGGGATTATTACTACTTAAATGATTATGTCAAACAAATTTATCATGCGTTGCATTTACTGTCATACACTAATTTACACAATAACTAATTTGTTTCAAGTAAAAGAATCGGCGACGAATACAGTGCGAAAACGAAATAAAGTGTGATGTAATTTGGATTATGATTGCTTTTGAAAGGCGAATGCAACACTGTAAAACGAATAATGCCTTGTGGAAATGGGTTACATTTAATAATTAAAATACAAATTTAGTTTTGACTTTTTTTTTCATAATTATTCTTATTTCATATCAGCTCTTACAAAAAAGTATACATTACATTTAACACAGGCTAAAAACATTTATAAAAGAATAAAAACTAAACAAGCGGCTACAGCGACTGCCTAGTCGCACCGGTCTTCTGTACGGTTCCTCCACTTCCAATGTTGAGGCGCACACCTCTATCATGCACTACAACTGCTGTTATTATTTAATTTAGTTACGTCGAAGCAGTCTATTAAACTTGACGTTGTAAACAATGGACGCGTCGAAGCAGTCTATTAAACAATGGACGTTGTAAACAATGGACCTTGTAAACAATGGTCGTCAATATCTGGTACTGTTGCGAAGTTGAAAAAAGCGACGGACGGACGGACGGACAAAGTCGTTGCAATAGTCTTCACGCCGGTTACGTAGTACAGAAGACTAAAACGGAAATGTAATGCAGTAAAAAAAAATAGTAATAAAATTGTTTTCACCCATAACCAAGCCAGTATAACAAAGAATAATTTTAAAGTTCTTTATTTAGTTTACTTCGGCCTTGGACTTTTAATAAATCTTCAGGTAGTTTATTAAAATGTGTTGGGATGTAATATTCCTTAATCTTTCGACTGAAATTATTTTTAAGTACGAAACAATAAACCGGCGAGTCAATATTCGCAGTATCTCATTCTCTGAGTCTAAAAATGCGTATATTTATGTGAATGAAAATTTTACTGGTCTGTGGCCAAATCTCTTAAAAGCACATCCGGCCTACCTTATAACAGCCACACGCAGATATCCATACACGCATGTTACCATCACACCGTTTCACGACACTCGGCGTAGGAATACAAGACCAACTGAGATAGTATACGAAATAGCTTCAAGTTAAAGACTGTGTCGTCACAAACCGGAATGATTTACGTATTTTAACATCACATTTTATAATTTGTTAGGCTAGTATCTTATAATTTTTTTTTCGGCGATCTATAGGTATAAATAATTTTAATTTTAATTGCGCTAGTTTTTTTTAGATTTTTGATCTCACGGTAATTATTAGAAAAAGATTAAAAATTAGTACATGCCCACACACAGAAGAAACGTCGTGGTTATTGTAAGTGCGCAAAGGGTCATATAATCACAGGATGCATGCAGTAAATATAGTTCCCAATATTCAACAAAAAATCTCCTAGACGCCACATTTTAAAACGGATTTTTAGCAAGGGACTGACTATTGGTAGGCAAATAGACATTTGGGGGCATACTTGATGTGGTTGATTGAGAAAAATAGTGGTGGGAGGAATGTACCGTTAAGTTTGAGTACTGTATTTTAAAACTAGAAAAAATGGCAAAATTATCCCCATTAACGAACAACTACCAAGCTAATCCTCACGACTATTACATAAATGGATGCATGTTAGATCCATGATTTATTAAGAGCATTAAGTTAAGACCCAGTATTTCATCAGCTCTGCCTAACTTATTCTAAAGCAACTCAATCACAAAATCCCAGGATACCACCTAGAAAGACACACAACCACATACATCTCAACAAAAGTACTGAGAGCCCAATAATCGAAGACTTAGGGGCGAGAAAGAAAAAGAAGAAACCTTACCACGAAGAACCGGCCAGTCGCCCGATGAAACCCAAGCACCGTCCGGAGAGAATACCCGCGTCCCTCCAAGCGCGGCGGTACACTTAGGGCCAGACCCAAGGGTCCATCCCTGTCCCTTAGAGGCGGATGACGTTGCGCCACCCAGTGAGGACAAGAAAACAATAAGTGTTTGACTGTTTCAGCACTGGAACCACAGGCACACCGCTATGAGCCACTCCACCCAAGCCAATGCAGATGTGCCTGCAGCTGAACTGTCCGGTCCATAGCCTAGAAATAACACAGTGGAACAGAGATTGTCGGGTGCAACGCGAAACGAAAGGAGAACGTCCAATCTCTCCGGCCTTCCATCTAGCCTGCCACCTACCCCAGCACATAACACCAGTCAATGAAAGCAAATCCCTCAGGCCCACCAGGAGTCGGATAACATTGCGCCTGTACTCAAACCCACGTCTAGCCAGATCGTCAGCCAGCTCGTTCCCCAAAATGCCAGTATGCCCTGGAACCCACAAAGCAGAGATGAAGACACCGCCCTACGTGACATAGAAAAGCTTCCATCCAATTTCAACAACTGCAAGCTGGGACACTGCCATTGAACGAAAGCTGCGTCTCAGAAACCCTATACCCGCTACAGAATTGGAAAAGATACACAACCGCGGAAGCTGCAGGTCCAGACCAACGTCCAGAGCTACAAAAATCGCCACTAACTCACCCAAGAAAGCAGAAGGGAGACCAGAGAAGAAAAAACCGAACTCCAGGCACAATTCCGGAATAGCAATCCCCACACTCCTTTCATACTGATGCAGATGGAACGACGCATCACAGTAAATCAAAGTAGAATCCTGCCAGCCGGCGTCTGCCGGCGAAGACACCATGCCCAAAGCTGACCTACACCACGCCCATGGACACGGAGGCCGAGTGATAACAGGAGTCAGGAGGACCCTGAGTCCATCAACCAAGAGCAGAGTTGCACCCTGCCAGGGAGCACCCAGCAGATCACGAGCACTCCGGCCTAGCAAGGTGTAATCCAGCAGCACATGGGCGAGCGGATCCTGAGGGCCCCTGGCAACAGCCCTCATGCAGAGGCGGAGAAGAAGGTCCTACACTGTCTCAATACACAACTCCCTGTCTCAATACAGAGGACCAAACCGGAGTAGAGGGCAAACACCCAGACACAGTTCACAAACAATTATTCATAGCCACCTGGACTCCCCCTACATCGCCCGAACATGCAAGCAGTGGGAGATGAAAGTCTGAGCAGGCCCTAATAAATGCTCTAAAAAAATGTCGATACAACGGCACGCTTTACAATCGACTTGTTAGTGACAAAGGACTTCAAAACCCGTGGTCGTAAAATAATGTTCTCCCTAACAGAGGCGACATCATTCACCCAAGCCAATTTCAGCTCCAACCAAAAACCCAAGTACCGGACTTAGACTTAAAGCTAACTTCCAACCCATTGACCGAAATAGCACCGACCACACATGGGCCATTGCGGAAAACCATTAGCTCCGTCTTTGCTGCAGACAGGGCAAGCCCTCTGGCAGCAAATGCAGCCAAACCCTTTTTAACAGTAACCTCAAGGGTACCAAGCAGTGCAGACAAGTCAATGCCAGTAATTCACACGGCCACTTTGTCAGCATATGCGACCACATTGGCCAAGGTTCATATCAATGAGCATGGCATTAATCGCAAGAACGAAAATGGCCAGACCTCAGACAAATCCCTTGTGGGAGATCCCCGTCAGTGGATGCCGCACTAGACCAAAAGCCATTGACCCACGTTGCAAAGTGTCGAGTACTAAGAGAGCCAGATTAGCCCTCCCCAACTTCCTGCTGACACCAAGGCCACTCAAGGTGTGCCCAACCCAGGCAACAACAAAACAACCATTACGACAGGCTTCCCGGATACCCGACTTAAGATACATTACTGCGTCCCATGCACTCTGTTTTCCTGGAAGAATGGGCAGAGCTTTTGGCCTTCTTCCAGAGTTGTTTGATGGGGACAGGGGTAATTCTGGTGTCCTGGCTCTACTCAGTGCTTTCTTCAGTCCTTGGCGGGAGGAAGGTGAAGACGAGTGTTGTGAGCTACAGACCTAGCTCAGCTGTCTTGTGACCGGAAGCTCTATGAGCGGGTTCTTGTCTTAAAACCAAACTGCGCCTCAAATAGTTTCCCAGAGTTTTCCACTTGCCACGTTAACCCGCGGACAAGAACCCACTCATAGAGCTTCCGGGCACAAGAGAGCAGAGGTAGGTCTGTAACTCACAACACTTGTCTTCACCTTCCTCCTGCCGAGGATGGGAGAAAGCACCGAGAAGAGCCAGGGCACCGGCATTACCTCCGCCCTCATCAAACGACTTTGGAAGAAGGCCAAAAGCTCTGGCCGCCCTTCCACTCCAAGTTCCTTCAGCTGGGCATAGGTCACATGGTCGATGCACACAGCCCCATTTGACTGACAAGAATCCGAGGATGCCGTTAATTCAGTCAAAGACAAGGGGATATCCAGATGACGAGCGAAGCCCTAAGCTAAATCCGGTGGCATAGGCCTCTTAGCAGAGCTAAAAACCACTGAGAAATTCCTTTTGAACTCCTCGACCAAACTCACGCCGCGGAGCACTACCTGCCCACTGACCTATGAGATTGACACTCTGCAATCCTGTGAGCACACTAAAGCCAACAGACGACAAAAAAAGAGACCCCGAGAGACCTGCTCATACACAGCCTAGTACTATACGAGGCCTTTACCTTCCGCAAGGTGAATCTTGTTTCACTTGTAACCCCCATAAATTCAAACCTGCGATAGTCAAAGGGTTCAAAAGATTTTAGCGAGCGTTAACTGCTTCCGGTCGTCTGCCCGACCATAGTCTGTCCGAGTACGCAACAATAGATGACGGTTACGCAACATTACAAACATCCACGAGCCAACGGGGCTTACGTTAATAACCAAAAAACAAATGCTTTGCGGTCTGATGTTTTAGTAACAGTGAACTGCAGGAATTTCAGTATTAGAATATACCTTCATAAGTTTATAACGGCCATTAACCAATAGGAAGCCAATAATCGGCAGCCACTGCCAATCATGCCTCCTTAACACTGGTTAAACGACCACACGGTATTTTGTCAGATTAAACTATCAGCCTCACCCCTCCATCTTGAATTAACGTTAGACTCGTCTTGTATCGTGGCTTACACCGCATAAAGAAAGTACAAAAGAACTGCATTTGGTAGGTGTAAACCAATTTCTAAACGTATACGACGTACCTGATGGTAAAGTGACACATTTTTTAACGTCTCGGCGATGTGTGTTTAATCGTTGGTTATCATAGCAACAGAACTCAGCTTTTCGCCGAAGTGCGGCACGACGTTCTGGTTAGACCTATCGCCGCTGGTCGCTACTATGAGGAGCGTGGCGATCGAGGCAACCCCAAACCATAATAGTATACGATGTCGTAAAACTCAGTATGTTACGGATCATATTCTATTTTAAATAAATGATCAACACTTTGATTAAAAATAAAACACGTATTTGCTTTCCTTGAAGCGTCCTGATTCACAGGGAGTTACTTTCGGTTTCGATTCAGTTTGTGATAGATCGTTAGGGAAACAAAACTACATTATGCACGGAGACGACAGTAGAAAATAGGATTCCTACAGATACTTAACAAACCAGTGAGTGCATCTGGCACCAATTAGTACGCTTTCATCATTTCGTGCAAACGGGAATTGTGAATTCAAGCGAGAAACCACTGCAATACAACTAGGCCCTATTATGTAAGTTGGAGTTTTGCTTTAAAGTTGATGTTTAACGGAGACGGTATGTTCTCGTTTCAAATATAACTCGAGCGTAGTTTAACTATCGATAAATTTTCTCAACCACTCGTTACATTACCAAGCCGATAAAAACACTTCTCTCGCGCAAGCGCTCGGTATTTTTTCATCTTCGGAATGTAACGCTTGGTTGAGAAAATTTATCGATAAAAAACTACGCTCTCGTTATATTATTACTGATAAAATGTGAACGAAGAAAGCAAACGAAAAAAGCATCAACCTGGCTGATGTAACGGCAAATTGTTTATAGACAAGCAATTCCTAAAAAAAAAAAGGTAGAGATACATGTAAAACATATGTAACAGTCCTAGTTATTGTGTATATTTACCTCGGGAAAAGCAATTGAAGGGGATGTGCTGATTATGGGAGTGAATGAACCAAAATTGGCCAGTGTGATGAAAAGTGGAATTGAAGAAACTGAAACATGTGAAGCATGGACATTCACTAAACCAAACCGTGTTAATTTGGCTGTTGTAACGGCTAATAGGGCAATGGCAAATGTGAAAATTATCAATGAGGAAACTTATAGACATAAAATTCTTCCGAAGAAAAAAAGGTAGAGAAGAAAATAAAATGGTGTGACCTTTTGCACGTTCACATTCGTATGAAAGTTATGATATCCACCCAAAACCAAAACTGGTTTAAGAGAAGCTGCCAAGTTTCCAAAACTGGTGGGTCTTTGAAGGTAGTGATATCATTCAACCAGGGAAAGGCCACCAAGGTTAGTCCTATCAGCCAAGTTTCTTTGGACGTTAAATGCAAACTTGAAGATTTAGCAATCTTAAAGTTTTCATTTAACTTTAGAAATATTACTCGGTTCGATTAACTTGGCTAATGTGGTTGCCCTATGTGATTTTTCCCTAGTTGAGTGATATCACTACCTTCAAAGGCCGACCCTTTTTGATAACTTGGTGGCTTCTCTTATACCAATTTTAGTTTTTGGTGGAAACTGTTTAGCTAGGTGGTCAGTAGTAACGTTTTCCCGTGTTAAATCCCATAGACTCTTTGTTGGTTTGGTGCTTGTAAGGTCAGGACAAATGTGTGGGAGGTTTTAAAATTCGCAACGAGGAAATTTAAATTTTGTTTCTTTTCCGTGTTGCAACCAAAGATTTCAAGCAATAATGTCTTGGATAATCAACCCTGGTCGCGGAAGTGGTTAACGCTCGCTATAAAACCCTTTGGAACCCTTTGAGATATTGTAAAAGCTCGGACGAACTAAGAGCGGAACTGGTAACGAAGGACAACATAATCAGTCATTTACGTTTCCGTAGATTGCGTAAGAATAACAGGATGCATGATAGATGACGGTTACGCAACAATACAAACATCCACGAGCAAACGTGTTTACATTAACAACCAAAACACAAAATGCTTTGCGGTCGGACGTTTTAGGTAACAATGGACTTTTGGGATTTCAGCTTGACAAAACATAAACGAAGAAGGCAAACGATAAAATTCTCATTTTGCCTGACGTAACGGCTAATTGTTTATAGACAGAGAAACTTAATTTTTGAGTGGATGGAGTAAGGACAACAGGTACCCGCTGACGAGGCAAAAACCCACAATGCCTGCTAACACAAGAGCCAACGGAAATCAGCATTTGTCAGCTAGTGTGCACAAAAATGGAATTGAAGAACTTAAGCATGTGAAGCATGGACATACATAAACCAAACCGTGTCAATTTGGCTGAAGCAACAGCCAATTGGGCAATGACAATGTGAAAATTATCAATGTGAAAATTTATTGACGTAAAATTCCACCAGAAAAAAATAATAGATATGAAGATAAGACGGTGTGAACTTTGCATGTTCACAGTCCTATGAAAGTTGTGATAAGCACCCAAAACCAAAACTGGCATAAGTGAAGCCGCCAATTTTACAAAAAGAAGGGTCGGCCTTTGAAGGTAGAGATATCACTCAACCAGGTAAAGTCCACCAAAGTTAATCCTATTAGTCAAGTGACTCGCATCAAATAATTCGTTGGACGTTAAATGAAAACTTGAAGTTTCTAGTTTTCTTAACTTTCAAACTATTAGTCGGTGCGATTAGCTAATAGGATTAACTTTAGCGGCCTTTCCTGGTTGAATGACATCACTACCTTCAAAGGCCGACCGTTTTTGGAAACTTGGTGGCTTCTCTTAAACCAGTTTTCGTTTTGGGTGGATTCAATCATTTCTATCCGTCATTGTTACATTGATTGACCACTGCCTATGGTCATTGGCCATTGGTTGTTGGCTTCTTGTGCGTTTTTTTTTTTTTTAATTTGGCAATGGTACTTAGCTGAAAGCCATGGATTCACGGTTTTTGCGAATTTGATGGTGCAAAGGGTATATAAAATCGTGGCCAATCAGCCTAGAATTTGTTGAAGTAGGCGGTCTTTGCGCCCTGATACCATTAGCTGATTCTCACTAAAATGTGGCAGCTGCTTCTAGGTAAAAAAAAAAAAAGGGGTGGGGGAAGAGATAGTGGTTTTCCGGTTTTTTTTTGCAATGGAAGTAAAACTGATGAATACTTCGGCTACCGAGATAAAATATTTTATACGACAGAACTGGGTGAAATTTGCATTTAAGTTCACATTTGACTGGGAATCGTACCTTTTTATGGTTTCGCTACGATATTGGAGAGGCGCTAACGACGAAGATGACAATAATTTCTAATGATATTTTTATGAACGGTGGGAACAAGCCACCTATACTCAAAAAATTCTTCCGTCATTGTTAATAACATTATTAAAGCCAGAAACAGGAAAAGTTACTTCCGGTGTAGGCAATGCAATCATGACTAAAACGACGATGTCTGGATACAGAACGCTGCTACTTCATTAACAACAGAGCTTCTTACAACAGAGCGTCAAGAGTATTGTACGTTCACAGTCTATATGAAAGTTGTGATATCCACCCAAAACCAAAACGGGTAGGAAAACCCGCCAAGTTTCTAAAAACGATCGGCTTTTGAAGGTAGTGATATCATTCAACCAGAGAAAGGCCACCAAGGTCAATTCTATTAGCCAAGTTAATCGTGCCGACTAATAGTTCGAAAGTTAAATGAAAACTTGAAGATTGCTACTCGTTGTAGCAATCTTCCAAGTTTTCATTTAATGCCCAAAGTATTATGGGATGCGATTAACTTGGCTAATAGGATTGACCTTGGCGGCCTTTCCCTGGTTGAATGATATCGCTACCTTCAAAGGCCGATCGTTTTTGGAAACCTGGCTGGTGTTTATACCAGTTTTGGTTTTGGGCGGATATCACAACTTTCATAGGACTATGAACGTACATAAGATTACACCGTTTTATCGTTATCTGTACCCATTTTCTAGAGGAATTTTATTTCTATAAATTTTCACATTTATAATTTTCAAATTTACCATTGCCAATTAGGCGTTAGATTAGCCAAATTGACATGGCTTAGTTTATTGTATGACCATGCTTCACATGCTTGAGTTGCTTCAATCCCATTTTTGCAGACACTGGCTAACAATGGCTGATTTCGTTCGCTTCGCTCACTCAATCAGCGCATCCCCTTCAGTTGTTTTGTTTATCTCTGCACCTTCCCATTAATTTTTCAACATTTCGTTCACATTTTGTCATGCAGTAACCCCCCCCCCCCCCAAGGTCGCTGTTACTAACACAGCAGAACGCGAAACATTTTATTTTTGAGTTGTTAACAAAAACCTGTTAGCTCGTGGATGCTCGCATTGTTGCGTAACCATCATCTAACGTGCATCCCTTTATTCTTACGCAATCCACGGCAACGTTAATGTTTCCTTATTTTGTCCTTCGTTACAGTTTAGTTTTTAGTTCGTCCACGCTTTTACAATAAATCTAAGGACCAGTCTTGATTGTTCAAGCCATTGTTGCTTGAAATCTTTGATTGCAACTTGGAGAAGAAACGAAATTTAAGTTCGCCGGTGGAGAGTTTCAAAACCCTCCCACGCATTTGTCCTGACCCCTACAACCCCAAAACCAACAAAAGGACCATGCTCAGATCACAATGCATCCGTGTGCAAAAGTTCAGCTACATAGGTTTTTTTCAATTTTGGGCTAGCCATGAGCAATGAGTCTATGGGATTTAACATGGGGCCAGCGTTACTAGCTAGTTACTAGTTATTATCTAGTCAGTAACATAAAA
>JAHWFP010199007.1:19742-30953 GCA_023313725.1 Lithobius niger | reverse complement strand
TTTTTTTATCATTAACAATCAATTTTTTTAACAATCGGATGTCTACAATGGGACGATCTACTGTTACTTGGCGGCGACACACTAGTGCGTGTCTAGATACAACTGACGAATCGTTTGTTTAAGGTAGTATTTTAATTGTAACTGTTGTTGTTTTTCCTTAATGGAGCCGAACCCAAACCGAGTTACCTGCCCCACTGCAGACGATGAGAGGGACAATTAAGCTGGAAAAATCCAAGCAGAAAACCCAGGATTGTATTGCTTTTATAAGAAATGCATAAAAATGCGTCGCGAACTTAAGATTCTCACAAAACCATAAGGGGACGTAGTGCACACATTTTAAGTACATTTGATTACTGCAGCGGGGGTTACAGAAAATGAAAATAAAAGCGACAAGCAACTGGGCACAAGTTCAGTATCAAAATCGTACCAAAAAAAATCGCTTTACTGCGACTATACACAGGACCGCCCAGAGGTCTGATGGAGCCCATTGCTGCAGGTTTTCTTTGGTTTTCTGTGGGCCCACTTGAAATTCCAAGGGCAATTTCAGGACTTTTTTTTAGTACTATAGCGTGACACGGGGCCCCTCGTAACTCAACACACACAGAACTTTTTTTCATTTTTGCAGTTTTGCTGTATGAGCGGGCCCCTTTGAAGCACAGGCTGGGCAGGGCCCCCTAGAAGCATGGGCCTAGGCACGGAAGCTACACTTGCTTTTTTCCCTGGTCAGCCCTGACCATGGGTAACTTTAGGCATGCCAAATTTTTTTTTAAAATAAACTGCACAAGAAGTGATATCGCAAACAAAACTCCTGTTGGGAGAAAGAATCCACCAATTTTCAGGTAATACAAGTAGTGATATCAGAATAAAAATTACTTCCACCAAGTTTTCTATATGTAATACCAAGCCTAGAAAGTAGTGATATCACCCCTCCGCCACCGAACAACCGACAAGCTAATCCTTCCGACTAATACTTCAGACGTTAAATAAAAAACTTGACCACTGCTCTACCAATATTAGCATGGATGGATTTTTCAATTAACCTTTGATCTAAAAGCCGGAGAATTAGTTTTGGCAGTTGCTCGTTGGCGGGGATGATACTTCGTTGGCGGGGGGTGGGGGGAGGGGGGGGGGGTGATACTTTCTGAGAGGAACACTTTTCTGTCAGGTTAGGCTTGATACACCATGTTGAAAACTTGGTGGCACCCATTTTTATTTTGATATCACTGCTTGTTTAGGCTGAAATTTGGCGGCTTTTTTCCGCCAATTGGGTTTTGATTGTGATATGAGCTATACCAGGAGCGCATTATATACACGTCCTCTTATATTTATGCTACCCCTGGCTATACTGAAAAGGAGAACCGACACACAGTTTTTCCAGTTTTTGCCGGGCCTATTCCGTCTCCAACTATGGGAAACCCGACAAGTCTCGTTTCAGAACAAGTACTACACGATAGGTCCGCGAGACGGGTTGTTTTGACTCCACCTCGTAGACAGCGTCTCGCCAGTTGAAGGTGCGGCAACGTGTTGCGCGTACTAGTGCCATCTATCGATTCGAAACTAAACCAAAAGATGTTGCAATTTAAGGTTCGGAAGCGCCGTTTCACGGTGGTGTCCGCTATGCGTTGTGTCGCCAGAGACGGTATAAAAAACTCCATCAATTCAGCACCATCAGTCCACCATGTCGTTTAATCATACCAAACTAAATATCAACAATTAGTGCTTCGTTAGTGCTCGAAAATTAGAATTAGTGCTCTTTCAATAAAAGAATTATAACACTTTCAAAGGTGGCGGTGCAAAAATTGATTTGAAAGTGTTATATTCTTTTATTGAAAGAGCACTAATCCTAATTTTCGAGCACTAATAAGTACTACTCTAGCATAAAAAGTGGTTCATGTTTGGAGCCGTTCAGTGCGAGTGGTGCTGGATCAGTTTGGCACCGCCACCTTTGAAAGTGTTATATTCTTTTATTGAAAGAGCACTAATTCTAATTTTTCAGCACTAATTGGCCACTAAAAAATAGGACGTGTTTAGAGCCGTTTAGTGCGGGTGGTGCTACAGCGTGAACAGCAGCAACCCACTAAAAGAGTAATAATTTAAGGACTTGTATAGCACTAATTCTAACTTTCGAACACCAATGAGCACTAATTGAGCACACAAAAATGAGTTATTTTTCGAGCCAGTAACGTAGGGTGGTGCTGTCAGCATCAATTTACCACCGTCACCTTTGAAAAATATAATTCTTTTATTGAAAGAACACTAATTCTAATTTTCGAGCACTAATGAGCACTGACCGAATTGAATTGTCGGTATTTAGTTGGATACGATTACACGATGTGGTGGAGATAAATCTATGGAGCTGTAATAGTGGTTGAGCCAGTGCAAAAGGCGGTTCAGGGCGCCCACATAGGGACACTTGGGGTTTCGTGTCCCCAGGGTCGGATTTATAAGTATAGGCCCGAGAGGCCCGGGCCTATAGCGGCACTTTTTTAGGGGCGCCATGACGGCTTAAACGCAGTTGTACGTGAGAAGAGCTGGTGCGAGTTCATGAAAATTTATTAACTAAATGCTGGCGCCATCCACTGTTAGAATTAAGCTAACCTCAAATCAGACTAACCTCAAGTCAGACTTGACAGGATACGAAATACCGCATCCTGTCAAGAGATGACGCTATAAATAAATTGTTGCTATCATATGCAATACATATCAATAATACTTTCCACAACAATAACGGTACGGTACCATGTAGACAGATTTTGAGGTTGAAGAAAGCTCATTTTTTTTCAACATTCTTTACGTTCTTTACGTTATTTACGAGCTTGTCATGTTATGTTGATTGTCGTGCGTTGATCGTAGTAGTGAAATAAAATGAGTAGCCATAAGGGAGTGAAACTAAGCGACGCTCATTACCCAAAACAGGGGGAAACAAGACAAGGCCCTAGTAAGCAAAATCCTACAATTTCTTAATTTAAGTTCAAAGGGCAACGGAAATAGGTTACTTTTAATCACTTTTCTCACTAACAATGCATAAGTTATTTTTGCCCTACCAGTTTTCCATGGGTCGCAAACGACCTAAACTAAATTCGGGGAAGGGGAAGTTTCGGGGGCATTGAAGAGCGGCATTATGGTTGGGCCTACAGGCGGCAAGAGCTTAAATCCGGCCCTGCGTTTCCCCCTCCCTTCCCCCTTATTTCGGAGACTACCTCGGAGACTATTTCGGTAGCAAATGAAAACATAACAAAGGACCGAGTCAACCGAAGTTTAACTTCATGACTTGGCATTTTGCGTCGTTATGTGTCCGGTATTCCATGATGTTCTGCTGTTATCGCCAAACGCGTAGACGGATTCGAATGAAATTTGGTACGAGTATTCTTTGATATAAGGCTGATTGAAGCATTTTCTTAATGTTTCTACGAACATCTCTTTTTGGATGGGGTGAGGGCTAAATCCAGATAGATTCAGATAGATAAATTCAAGTGAAGCGTATGGCACAAATCATAAAGGTTAAGTGTTTACGAAGAATATCCCACATTAAATTCCTTTTCTTGAGGGGGCGGGGGGGGGGGAAGGGAGTAAATAAAGCTAGTTTTATGCCATTTATAGATCTTTTGCTTTTCTTTAAAAAAAATGATTGAACTTGGGTGAATTAGTTCCGGAGTTATGGGTATCTGAATGACCAGTTTTGTTTTACATTATTTTAGACAATGTTTAAGTAACGACTAGCGGGACCCATGCATGCTGCACGGTGGATAGAGTCGCCCGGTCTTAGCCTCACCCGGTCTTTGGTCTTGTTAGTAAAGTAAATCGCGTGTGCAGTATTCGTTGTTGGACTGGTCCTTTAGTTTTACTCGTCCACAACTCGATCTGGTGCGAACGTGACCCCTCCTTCTCCGTGCACTGACATGAATATCTCATCTGATGTAGCCTAATTGTTAACGAGAGGGACTTAACCCCTCCCCCCCTCGTCCCTTCCCCACCCCTTCCTACTTTGGCTCCCCTTCTCTTTTCCCTCGCTTCTCTACCATTCTTCCCTTCTTCTCCCATCGCTTCTATAGTATTCTTTCCCTCTTCTCCCCCCCCCTCTTCCCCTCCTTTCTTCCCCTCCCCTCCCTTGCCTCAACCGTCCTATGTTTGTTCAATGGGACAATGTTAACGGGACTTTTCCACTGAGATTTTGGAAGTGTTAACGGAACTACCGTCTCTTCACCCCTCCCCATTCCCCTCACTCCTCCCCTTCATCTTATCCCCTTCACTTTCTCCTCTTCTGACCTCCTGTTTGGCACAACCTACTCATGTTTGTTCAACGGACAATCATAACGGGACTTTTCCGCTAAGATTTTGGAAGTGTTAAGCCCATGTCAGACGAGAAGACTTTCACTCACGACACGATTGTCCTAAGAGCAGAAGTGATTTTCCCCCACATTTTGTCGTGTCTGGACTTAGTTGTCACACGGGCAGATTTCCTCCACTCCCGACTACCCTCAGGATTAACAAACACTTCATATGGCTTGCTCTCTTTACGTCCAACTTCACCCCTTTTTATGGAATGCGTGGTATGTGTTCACCATTGGTCTCTATCGGTCATGTGAGAAAAAGTTGGTACCCGGAGGGCTGGCCGCCTAACCTGGCCATCGAGTCTGGACGACTCTTTAATTACTTCCAACTTTTGTCGTCTGCCCCATGTCACACGAGCCAACTTACCTCCTGACCCGATTTTTAGTCGTGTCGTGAGTGAAAATCTTCTCGTCTGACACGGGCTTTACCCCTCTCTTCTCCCCTCCCACATTTCCCTTACCCTCCCTTCTTCGTTTCCTCATCTCCTTCCCTCCCTAATCTCCCCTTCCTTGCCACAACGCTCTCATTTTTGTTCAAAGGGACAACGTTAACAGGAATTTGCACAGAGATAATGGCACAGACCCAGAAGACGCATACCTGTGTTTTACTGAGTGCTAAAAAACACTATCACCAACTTAGAACGATCGTTTCGCCAACTTAGAAACAATTCACGTCGGTACCACACACAGCCACATTGTTGCAAGTAATTTTTTTTCATTTTTCGAGGTATCAACGCTCGCGCATGTAGAGATTATTGCCGCCCACTTTAAAACAATTCAACTTCGCTTTGCAAAAGCATCTACGAAATAAATGCGCCATTCCGTCGTATCAGGCTGCCAATTTCGAGGCCTGCCGTTTTCTTTAAAATGTCTGCTTTTAGCTGAAACACCGATTCGTTTTTTTAAACTCAACAACGAAAGTCCAAAAGTCAAAACCTATACACGCGCCCAGACCCAGTTTGCAATGTAGCAATAATTCACGACATGCATCGCAAATGTAGTCAAGTTCAAAGAGATTGTTGCACGTGTTTCCAGTAATTGGTTTTTCACTTTGGTTGTCGTTGTGCTTTCTTTTGCCCGAATGGGTATAACATTAGTAGATTAGTTCAGCCACAATGCAAATGCTATTTTGGGAGCGATAACCATAAACGGGCAGGCTCCGGAGTGCGATTCCCTTACTTTAAGACATGAAGCATGGAAACCTTTCTGAAGCACCCTTAAATTTACTTTTGACCTCATCTTGTCCCATCAGTATGGTGTTAGAGGCTCACCACCCTTCCGGCAGCCGTCAACCCAGTGTGGAAAATTACCATTATTATTATTATTATTATTATAAAACCTTTTCACAAATCTCAAAAAATGGGTTGTTTCACAAATATCTTCCACGAGTCAGTGGAATGAGAAAAGAGTGTGCAAAACATGTGCAATAATCATGAGCTATGATATACCTGTAACCATCGGCTTTCCAAATGCGGATTAATTTAATATTGGATGGTTAAATAAACCGGCTGCATTCGATTTTATCAAGGGATCAGGTGATTGGTTAATAAGCCACTTAGTAGATATGAGTGGCTTGTTAATTTTTTATTTTTTTTATTTTATGTCTATTTTTATTTTTGTAAATTTTTTTTCAAGAAACTGAAGTATAACTGCGTATTAATGCAGTAAACCAACGTTTTCCTACCGGAATACTAATTCTATACGGGAATATGGTAGTAAACACAATTAGCAAAAACAATTAGTTTTTAATCTCACGAGTTATGTGAATAAATGCTGTAGCCAACCCTTTACTCCTAAGCATTATTTCTTTTCGGTTAGATGTGAATTAAAGCTGTAACCAACCCCTGACTCGGTCTACTTGCGATGGAATTGATACTGGCGGTTGAGTCTGCACTAAACCTGTTAATTTTCCCCCAGTCCTTGAAAAGTGAAATCGTTACAATCATGACCCCCACTCAGCCACCAGGTGCCAAAACCGTGCATTACTCACACCAAAGTATAGGCAGATTCCAAAATAATTAAACACTGAAAAACGCTAACACCCTCATTGTTGCTGGTATGCACAGTTAAAACTTCGAACTTAAAACGCACTGTCAGGTGTCTCTTTTGTTGTATCAACATTCACCAGGGGTGAGATGTTGAAATCATTCGACTTTCCTGGCCAATGGATCTTGTGCAGCACTCAGGAAAATGGGTGGTTATGTCGAAAATCCTGGCACCAGCAAATGCCGTTTTCTGGTTCAGTAAAGCATGTACCCTACGATGCCCAGTACCAGCTGTGGCGGACTAGGGAGGGTCTTGACTACGACCGGAGGAACCTTAAGGAGATTTAGCTTAGCAAGCTCCAGAAATCTTCTTACTACGCATTTGTTTGACGTCTGGTGCTGCTCCAGCACGCACATTTTCGTCTAGCATGGAACGTAGCTCTTCTATATGCCACCCCAGCTAACCTCTAAAAACATGTCCGGAAGAGTCCAGTAGGAGTTCACCGAGTAACGGCTTTCTGAAATGTCCATGCACGAGATCCCTTCAGAAAGCATGTTTGTGGCTCATTCCAATTTCCACAAACATCTTTGCTCCAATTTCACAACAATCATCTGGCCAACACATTAAGGGTGGTTCGGGCAAAGCCAGGTGCGCGACCCAGCCATCTCCAGCAGAAAAATAGATCTGACGATCTTCAACCTGAAATCGTCCATCAAAAGCGCTTCCTGAACGATCTGCGTCATCTCCTGAACTTGATTAAAATTACTAGTCCTCCAGCCAACGCCAAAAAAAACGGCTTTTTTCGTAATTTTCCTACAACATTGAGAGCAGCATTTCTGGCACAACAGTTTTCGTAGCATTTGGCTGATTACTTTGGAACACATGTCCAGGTGTGGGTAGGAGCACAACGTGACAAACCGATCATGCTGACGTGAACACACTTTGTGAAAAACAGTCGTGTGACTTCACGGCACGAGATGGAAATTGAATAACAAACGATTTGGTGGGGGTTTCCGTGACAGACACTCTGTGTTGTCCCGGTTAGATACACGTTCCCAACCAGTGTGTTTGCACGAACGTACAGCATTGCCGCGGCCTCCTGTCAGGTGCTCCTCCACAGCCATCGTGATGACGAAACTCGCTTTCGTTCGCCAGAGTAAGGGCGCGTTTACGCAGCGACTCGCCTTTGCATTCTCGCAGCTAGAACTCAATCGCGATGGCAAAGGTGACATTGCCATGGTAACAACGCTGAATGTATTAGCTAAATCCGACATCGTTTGAGTAAATACTTGCAGTCTTATAATCCGTGCCAATAATATAAAGAATTCCTCATGACGAAACAATTTTCCCAAACGCTTCTGAATTCACGTTATTTGTTGTTTTCGTTGCGAGGCGGCAGACATAAAACCGCCGCCATGTTGGAATTTCAGATGATTTCTAGCTTCTAGCTGCGAGAATGCAAAAGCGAGTGGTTGCGTAAACCCGGCCTAAGAGCGCATTTACGCAAAGAGACCTTCTCGCTCGCCGAATGCGATTTGCTAGGCAACCGTTATTTAGTTACGGTTAATTTCCCGTTTCTGTTAAATGAATGTGGTAATAGAAAACAAATTAAATGTATTATAAATAACAACACGGATAAAGAACAAAGTGCAACAATCATTTTAAACATAGGTACAACATCGTTGCCATTTCATGCAATTTCCAAATTTTGCTATTCTCGCTGAAAAAACAGCTTCTAGCAGTAATCAAATGACGGCAGAATAAATAGCTACTCGCAGCGAGAATTCAAAATCAACAGTCCATTTCGTGGTTGCCGAATCGAAGACAAATCATTGAATACCGGTATTCAGAAATCTGCCCGTCTTGTACAGCAGTAAAAATTGTTTTCTAGTGGTCATAAATCGACGCTGTCATGTTGCATGCTTCGTGCGTAGTGTCGCGAGGCACGAGGAGGAGATTCGCGTCCACCATGGTTATTACGTATAAACAACTTGAAAGCCACATTCTTCGGTAAAGGCGAGAAGCAGCCAGCAGATTTAGTATTCACTTGGTGAAGGCTAGTAAGCGAGAAATTTGTCGTTGCGTAAACGAGCACTAAAAGCGGACTAGTTCTTTTCTCGACATAAAGCTTGATACAAAAGCATCTCAGAGATATTCTGTTTCCATATCGATGCTCATGCAGTGACACGGTTTCGTGGCAGTTGTTCCTCACTCGAAATTGCGCATGCCAAAAGAGAGAGCCAAAAAAGTTCAAACTTCCTTACCATTCGTGTTACTTAACTGCTCACATAGCAGACCTTGAATTTCCACGCTTTCTCCTCTGATCGGGTGCCAGTTGGCGGGAGGGTTCTTGAGAATCAAGTCACGAGGAGAAATCAGGTCGCTGCAAAAGGGGGTTTCTTCCAAGAGTTCTTCCTAAATGCCGTTTCGTTGACCGACTCGCATGCAATTTGTCTTCCCGCTCACCTCGCACTCCAGGCAGGAGTCGGAGTCATCGAAAAGCAGCCAACGGCTGGAGTGAGAGCGGTGCGAGGATAAAGCATCCTCACATAAGTAGACCAAACAAAAATTTGCAGAAATTTCCGTTCTTCCAACATCTTTGTCCTATTTTTTACACCACTATTTCCAGAAGCAGCAGCATTGTCCAGCATGCATCATTGCTCTTGCCCGAATTTTATTGTTCTTGGTCGATCCGACTTGTAATGTAGACCAGTTTAGTCACTGGTTGTGTCACTGGTTGTGTGGTGTGATCCTGAATCTTGTGGTGTGATCCTGAATCTTAGAGGCTTAGCGAGTGATGGAGTTCACCTTACTTCCAAGTGTAAGTCATGTGTGATACAGGTGTTAAACGATTTTATAACCAGGCAGAATGACACAAACGTCAACAGCCAGGGAAACTTTTAAAAAATAATGGGACTTGCCATACATCTAGGCTGTTATGTTTCCCGGAACAAATTCATGGAACGCCACCATGCAATATCATTAGATGTTCTCTGGTAAATGCCAGAAGTATCAAGGGCAAATTGCCTTTGCTTAAGTGCTTGCTCTCTGGTGACAATATTGATATGTTATTCATCGTGGAAACTTGGTTGGACGAAAGTGTTCCTGATAAAATGTTAGTACACGGCCTGCCGTACGGGGTGCTTCGTGGGGATAGAGGGTCATTGGCAGGGGGGGGGGGGGGGTTTGGTTATTCATAAAATTACAATACCTGTTTCTCTGGTGGCCGTTTCCACAAATGTCGAGGCAATGTGTTTCGATGTTGGGCATCATATCTCACAAAACTCTGTCCACGAGGATATTACAAACATGGTTGAAGTTTTTTGGGGAAAATTTATCTGCTTTACTTCCAAACGTAGTGGTGGGGGATTTTAATATGTCAAAAATTGACTGGAAGACATGGACGTGTTGTTCCTCGTCTCAACAGATTTTTCTGAATGGTGTTTCAAAACTGGGTTACACACAGCTAGTTGAGGAACCAACCAGAGGCAAAAGGATCTTGGACTTGGTCATGGTGGATCTTGAAAGAGTTGTGATTGATATCGTAGATGATGTCCTTGGCACCAGTGACCACAACTCTGTTTCATTTGGAATTGTTGGACCGGAGGGGGTTCGTTCTAGAGAACCATCAAAAATTGGGCAGTGTAGCAAAATAAACTTTAAGCTTCTGAAACATAGATTGGATTTAACAAACTGGGATTCAATCCTTGGGGATGAGGTTGATTGTGAGGGTTTGTGGGTTGCTTTTCACTCCTATCTTGTTGCTGTTGTGCAGGGTTGTACCACTGTGAGGCAGATGCGAGGGGCATCAAATTGGGTATATCCTGGATATATTCGGAGGCTTTTTGTAAAGAAACTACGACTGTGGAGGAGGTACAGAACCAACAAATGTGCCAAAACTCTTTCTGGATACAAGTCTCATTGCAGGCTGGTGTTAGACGACTTAACTGGTTTCGAAACTCAGAGGGAATTACGTGTCATTGCAGAGGGAAATCCTTCATCGCTCTTTAGGTTCCTCAGAGAAAAGACTAGCGCATCTCGTAAGCTTCCACCCCTATATATGGATCAAAAACTGTTGACTGACGATTTGGCTAAGGCTGATTTACTAAAAACATTTGTGGCAAATTTTACCAATGACAATGGCATTCAACCGGCTTCTAACATTGCTGTGGCACATAAATTTTGCAGTGTGGCAGTCGATAATAGTATGATTGCCTCTGCCCTTTCCCAGGCAAAAAACAGCAAAGCTGTGGGCCCTGATGGCTTATCAGATTTTTTATATAAGCAAATAGCTAATGAGATAACATATCCGCTAAAGAAGATTTTCAATAAATCCTTGAAAACAGGTAAATTGCCTAAGATGTGGAAGACTGCAACTGTCATTCCAATCTTTAAGAAGAGGAATGCAGCCCTACCAGGCAATTATAGACCGGTTTCGTTGACATGTGTTCCCTGCAAGATATTGGAGAGGATTGTACGTGACAAAATTATATCTTACCTCAGACGTGAGGATCTCTTGGATAATGACCAATTTGGGTTTCAGGCTGGTAGATCGACTACACTTCAGTTGCTGGTCAGTCTCGATGATTGGTCGATGCATTGTGATGCAGGGATATCCACCGACGTCATTCTTACAGATTATGCTAAGGCATTTGACTCGGTGTCCCATAGTAAACTGTGTTTAAAGCTCTCAAATTTGGGTATTGGAGGTGTCCTCTTGAGGTGGATTGGCGATTTTCTTGAGGGTAGAACCCAGGTGGTGCGTGTGGGTAAGTCTGAAGCACCGCCAAGAGAGGTCACTAGCGGGGTGCCCCAGGGGTCGGTTTTGGGCCCACTACTATTCTCCCTCTACATCTCGGATCTGCATTCTAATGGAAATGGCACATGTATGCCA
>JAHWFP010199007.1:0-19642 GCA_023313725.1 Lithobius niger | reverse complement strand
ATTATTGACCAGGTCGACCATGAGAAACTGCGCGATTCCCTGCATTCACTAGAATGCTGGTCGAATGTCTGGCAACTAGCTCTTGTGGGCGATAAATGTAAGGTGTTCCATGTGGGATCTTCAAACAAATTTAAAGTATATGAAATTGCAGGTCAGAAAATAAAACATGAGTTGACATGCAAAGACCTTGGTGTGTGGTTTTGTGGCAGCTTAAAGTGGTCTACACATTGTGCTCAAATTGTCAAATCAGCCCGACAGAGATCTGCCATTGTCTATCGATGCTACTCGTCTGGGGATCGCAAGACGCTTTTCTGGGCTTTCTGCGTTTTTGTTAGACCCATCCTGGAATACGCCTCTCAGGTCTGGTCGCCAAATCTTGTAAAGGACATAAATCTGGTTGAGTCGGTCCAGCGATCATTTACGAAGAGGCTGCGAGGTTTATCAAATTGTTCATATAAGGAACGTCTGCGATTGTTGGGGGCCGACACTCTGGAGTTGCGCAGGCTCAAACTTGATTTAACACTGACCTTTCTAATGCTTCATAACATGGTGGATTTTAATTACGGGTATTTTTTTGAGCTTCGAAAAGATAGTGTGACTAGGAGGCACTCGTTGAAACTGGTGGAGAGGAGTTTCTCCACGACATTCGGCGCCAGTTTTTTTCGTTTAGGGTTGTGACGGCCTGGAACTCTTTGCCGAATCATGTGGTAACGGCCACCAGTGTTGCATCTTTTAAGGCAAAACTATCAAAGTTAAATATCCATCTCCTGTCTTATACCCATTACTTATTAGATTAGTTTAGCGGGTCTTTTTAGGGAATTTTATTTGAACAACCATCTTTTGTCGTTTTATCATTCTTTTAAATTTTGCGGGCGGGCGTACGTGACCTTTTATCGGCCCTGCCCTGTCCTGTCGTGATTTTTTTTTTTTGCACGACGAATGAATTATTATTATTATTATTATTATTATTATTATTATTAAAGCCTCCTATGTTCAAGCTTAAATTTCCATAGCCCATGCAGACGTACACAAGTCTAGACACGAGACATGCGATTGTTAGAACTATCGTAGATAACCAGTTAAGATGGAAGCTACTTACAGGGGTGGGGAGGGGAGAACCCCCCACAGATCCCAGGCTAAGAGCAACATTTCTGACGTAAGCAATTTTTGACGTGAAATTTATGTTAAAGTAACGCAACATTTTAAAGAAATTTATAATCAGAGGTCACATCCAGTCACGTGACTTCAGGTTAACTTCTGTGCATATGATTCCCACAATTAATCATCTTTAATGTCGTATACACTTCAACCATGCATGACGGCTCTCTGCCAGGATGTGCGTATCACTCACGTGACGTCATGGCTTGGAAAGCCAAGTGGAATTGGTCACATCGCTGATGCAAATCCTCTGCTGGAGGCCCCCATCTCGGATGATGTTATATCCACTCAAGTGACCCTTAGTATTACTTCAGGTTATTTAAACTACTCTACGAGGCACCATTTTTGTTGATGAACCCTCTATTCATGTGACCCTCATAACTGCAAGTATCCATCCCGAATGACATCATATCTAGTTTTGGGGACCATTCATAAAGTACGTCACGCTCGGAGGGGAGGGATGGGGGTCAGCCCAGTGTGACAAAACGTGACATGGGGGGGGGGGGGGGGTTGAAAAAAATGTGACGTCACACTTTTATATTTTTATACATCTTTATTATTTGTGTAAGAAAAAAAATTAATACAGTACTCCGACATAAATGATGTGCTGCGGAGTCTGAATAGAAAAGTAAGGGGGTGTAAAACTGCTTCTGTTTGAACCTGTCACCAATCTTGAAGTTATTTCCTTTTCCTCATCCGTTATTTGTAGCTGGTCATTTTTAACTCATGGCAGAGAAATAATCTGTGTTTAAGAGTTTCTGTGCAGGCCGAATAAAATTGCAGTTCCAGAAAAAATTGTCGAGGGGGGGGGGTGAGTTCAGTGTGACATACTTTTTAGGGGGGGGGGGTATGAGTACGTGTGACCAAAAGGTGACATGGGAAGGGAGGGGGTCAAAATTGGGCCAAAATAGCGTGACATACTTTATGAACGGTCCCTTGTGACTGCTATCTCAGCTGGCAGTAACTACTTGAGGCCATATTTTTGGATGGCTTTGACAAGGGCGAAACGAATTGGATGGCTTTTTAATTGGTCATGTGTTCACCCAAAAATTGCCGGCTTCATTCCCTTTAATTACCTATACATTTGCAGTTCAAGCATTCTTTAAATAGCATTCATTCAAAAACATTCTCTTTAAAAGTTAGGATTCTCGTATTTATATCCAACATTTACTAAATTTTTTAATACTTCATAATTTAGTCAGTGTATTGCCAATAGCACTAACTATATTACGAAAAATCAATTAACTTCTATTTAGTATACTGATAGGTCTCATCGTTGGAAATCCATTTGAATGAATTGCGCTTAATGAAACTATTTTATTAGAAAGCATATTTTGCCATTGCCATTGTATTCGCCATACAAAACTACAATAGTGTGTGAAGTTTCTAGCTTCACCAGACCGCTGTTTTGTAGCCTTGATTTAAGAACAGCAGCGCCGATTCACGAAGCTTCGAAAGAATTTTAGCTCCTCCTCCTATCTTCGTATATCTAATTAATTCCCATTGCAGGATATTACTTCAGGAATAAGGCTTCGTGTAGCAATACACAAAAGAATTTTAATCATTTTAAGGTGTCGTACATAGAATATTAAAAGAACATGTATTTTTCATAAGGTACATAGTAAGAGCCTTTATCGTAGCTTACAACTAGCAAGGCACCGTTTACGCCATCTTCTATGAGTTTGATAAAGGCTTTTGCGACATCTGAAGGGCTATGATAAAGAAACAAAAAAAAAAATTAACTTCATTAATTTTAGAGACCCATTGTTAGTAATA
This sequence comes from Lithobius niger, assembly GCA_023313725.1. Classification (NCBI taxonomy): domain Eukaryota; kingdom Metazoa; phylum Arthropoda; class Chilopoda; order Lithobiomorpha; family Lithobiidae; genus Lithobius; species Lithobius niger. The sequence goes on along the minus strand of JAHWFP010199007.1, from coordinate 16,708 downwards.
ATTATGAGAGGCCCCGAAGGAGCTATTCACAATGTGAAGTCCTACAGTTAATTTAGAATAGTGTAGACAGGGCCGTAGCTAGCCCCCTTGGCGCCCAAGGCGAGCCAACTGAGCGGCGCCCGCCCCCCTTCCACCGACTACCTATATCAATTTAAAATGTCACGGATATTATATTGAGGCTTACATAATTAAATAGTACCGTAACTACTCCTAGTAAATGCGAGAGACCTGTACTAGGTATTTAAAGCAGTTGAAGACAATGGACATTAACAAATAATAATAATAAAAAAAGTGTTTTTTTTATTGAACTAATGGGATTTCAACGGATCAAAAAACCTCGAATAAGGTGATAAAGAGATGAGAGTAATATATTTCGCTAGAACGACCTGAAAATAAACATTTCAGTATAACTAATTCAACCGGAGTAAAAAAAAAAACATTTTTTTGTCCAATTTTCGCATTTTTCGGGTACTAGCATCTCTTTAAGAAGCAAGAAGCAAGTATACTGAAGTGCCTCTCTATAAACCTTTTTCTTTAATTTCAGTTTTCGGTCTTCTGATCATTCGAGGAAAAAGAAATAAATCGGCTAACAAAACATCCGGAAAGTGTGCAGCGAGCACCAAGCAAGCTCGTCTCTTACAGCGTTGTGAACTTTGATGCAACACGGTCCGTTAAAAAATACAATATTTGTGCTTTACCGTCCACTTCCACGGTTACACGGTTGGCAGAAATTCGGCGAGGCGCCCCCAGCAAGGCAGCGCCCTAGGCGGGCACCTTGCTCGCCTTACCCTTCCTACGGCCCTGAGTGTAGATAAGTTGGTTTTCAGACTCTTTATCACTCTTTTTAACATAAAAAAAAATGTTAATTTAACTAAGTTTAAAAAACGTGATTTTGACATTATCCTAGGAAATGCCAAAATTTAGCTAAGAAAAGTAAACATAAAGGTAGGCATGAAAGTAACCATAAAAGTTTCCACAAAAATTAAGGTTGCATTTTGCCAATTTTCCTTTATTGATGAAGAGCACGTTTTACAGACTAAACATTTTTTTTTTGCTGTTGTTTTGGCAGCTTTTTGTGGCCGTAATCAGTTGGGATAATGTCTCAAAATTATATTTCAAATGATTTTTTAGCTCAAATTTTAATTTATGAAATTGAGTGACATTTTTTAAATTTTTCCGGTAAATTGTTAAAAGTCGTAAGGGCTGGTGCCACAGGGTGGTGTTCTCGCACGGTAGAGGTGGGTTGGTGCACTTCGAAATTCACTTGCGTGCTCCGTATTATATAATTGTATAGACTTCTGGGTTCACCGTCAATACTGGGCCAAGAAGAACCTAGCTTAACCCTTTAAAGGACGGCCACACTTCAAATTTTTGTTTCGTTCATGGTCAGTCGCGGAATTTCACTTGGTTTATTATTAGATGGTGATGCTAACCTGGGCTGTTCTTGCTTGCTTTGTTTGATTCTCGGGGACCATTCACAAAACTCGCAGTCAGAGAAAATTCAAGCCCCTACTGTGCCAGAAAACCGACCCAGAAATTTCAACTTGGGCTGAGGCTTGTGAAATTGCTCCATTACAACATCAAATACATTAGTTGTATCTTATTTTTAAGATGAATCACTTTATGAACGTTATTAAATATGCTTACTTGACGAGTTTGTCTTTAAGAAAACCCATGAACTTTTCTCTGGCCTGCTTATCGTCGATGGTTCCTTCCAGCCACATGTCCATCAACGGAGTGTTCGTATGTTCGGGGAGAATGCAGTTCACTCTCACTCCAGTCAGCTTGTACACTTCGTCGCTCTAAGAGAAAATATGTCAACTGTAATAGACAAAAATGTAAGGCTGAAGAAGAAAATGGTGCTTATTAAATTGAGAATTTTTTGGTTTTTTTACAGATCGAAGCTTTTCTGAATGGTCGTTGACAAACATACCACAGAACTATACAGTATATATCACTTAGAGGACGCTGTTTGTTTTGTGCCCTTATTAGGGAAATGACGTAACCTTCGGTAATTTTCGGGCTTTTACGAAAACACGAAGCTGCTTCTCAGCTGGATTCGGGAATAGTTATGGCCGTATTAGGGCAATGACGTTACTTTCGTGAATCGTCGGATTTTTACGGAAACACGAAGATGCTTCTTGGTTAGCATACGTTTTTTAATTTGGTGTATCAGCAACATAAAAATGAGATTAGGCCTAACATGAAATACCAATACCAAAGCGAACAAAATTACGGGTTGGTTGACGAAATGCGATGGGAGGATAGTATCGCTATACGCCAAATAAGATTTAAACATTGTAAACCAAACATAAAACGTAAATGTTAAACACATAACCCTAAATACCGTAAATCAGAATTACTTTTCAAGTCGAAAATCGAAATCGTAAACCGAAATCGAAACCGTAAAACGAAACTACTTCACAGACTCCTTTTGCAGAAATAAAATAAAATTCTCAAACCGAATCCTACTCGCGCTTCTATGAATTTATAATTTGTGCGTTTTAGCACTCAACAACTTTCCAACCTCGGGAAATTAAATCTAGAAAGGAGTTTCGTGCTAAAACACACATATTGTCGATTTCGTAGAAGAACTCGCGTATTATAACCGATAACACTAACTAAATCAATCCAAAGACAGAACGTACGTACGAAAGGAAACGGAAATTTGAACATCTGTCTTTTAAGTAAATGTGCTAAAATCATTTGCATGCAAAACATACGTAAACTTTTTATTAAAGCTACATCATTTTATGAATAAGAAATGTGGGCAAAAGCAAATGCTCTCAATAAATGAATTCTCAGAGAAGTTTCTAGATAAATCAGGTAATAACGTAACTTTTACCGAAATTAAGTGGAGAGAGATATACGGATGCATTTTTTTTTTATTTGTGAAAGAGAATAACATTTTTTTGGTGATTAACACCATATAAAGCGTTGATAAAAATGAAATAAATGGTGAATTGCTCAATTAATTATGCTAGTAAAAATTACTTAGTACGATTTTGAATTACTATTATTAATAATTAATAAATAATTAATAATAATTAATAATTTTGAGTACTATTATTACTCTAATTTTATAGGTAATTCCCCCATTTTATAGGTAATTCCTTTATTTGTGACCGGACCCTGCATTGTAGCCGATCTCTAATTGTAGCCGGGTGTTTTTCCCGTCACGAATTAGTAGTAGCTGGTTTCTAGTTGCAGCCGGGTCTTTATGTAGCCTGGTAAAATGGCTTAAATTTGAAAAAATTCTGATTCAATAATGGTTACCGCCTTGTGCAGGTTTATTAAAGAGTAATGGTAAAAGCATTCATGTGAAATTATTCATTGTTTTTAATATCAGACACATGTTCTACATGTATTGATACCGTAAATTTCCTTTCTAAATTTTGTAGTTGCCGGTCGCTAATTGCAGCCAGTCTCTGATTGTAGCCTGGCCAAAATGGCTTGATTTTTTAACCAGTAAGCCGGGCTACAAATAAACAGAGGATTTGCGGTAGTCTATTTTTTGCGTCATTTGGATGCATCAAACTAATTTAAACACAAATTTACTTTTAAGCGATCATAGCTTTCAACCTTTTTAATCGGCAGACCTGTGCGATTTTTTTTTACACTAAAACAAGCATGGGCAATTCTAATAGCCAGTTCAATAATCCATTCCCACACCCAAATATTTTAGTAAAAATAAAATATTTCGAGAAAACAAGCTAAGAAAATAATCGCCAATGCTTGTCAGTATCAAAAGAAATGGTTCAACAATACATTAATTTTAGTTTAAAGAAGCAGAACTTCGTAATAAAAATATTTTAGAATTTCAGACAATACAGATAAACTTAAAAAAATTTACATTTTCACGAAAATTGAAGATTCGACCAGAGAACTTGTTCTCGCACGAGAATCCAAGTTCTCAGGAGTAGAATCCGATGGAACTGTTACTTATTGGGATCCTTCCCTTGCCATACGTAGCTTTGTGAAGCCCGTCACATTGCGTCATTTCCTTCCGGAAACGCATGCATATTCAGGTACTCCCACTCCTACTTCCCCTCTGTCCCACTTTCTTCCATATCCACCACACAATTTCGCCCACGGTGCCTGCCACCAGGATCCCTAGCAGGTAGACGGTTGGGCAATCAAAGTAACAGTTTCGTCGGATTCTAGTTTGAGAACTTAGATTCTCCTGCGAGAACAAGCTCTCTGGTATAATCTTCAATTCTCATTCGTAGTTGCCTCCTCACTGTGTTACGTATTAGGACAGTATTAGGAAGTACGGAATGTTACCTCACTTAGGGCAGTGTCTAGTGTGCCCTGGCCTGTCGCCGTCCATCACACCGACACACCAGACGAACCATGGGTCCCAGTAATCTGTGTCTGCCTTGTCCTCATAAGGATCCCACAGTAGCTCGCTTTGGCTGGGCAAATCAAATGACCCCGGCCCCAGCATTGCCCTTAGCAGCACAAACCAGGCCGCCGCCTCCCATGCCGGCATCATGAGTTTTGCTTGGTGAATTCCGTCTTCCACCAGTTTCTGCCGGTACGGAGGAAGCAAGTACGGGAACATCCTGGCCCACAATGCAGTTAACGTGTCGCAGCTGCGCAGTTGCTGTGGACACAAATAAGTCGATGTCTGGCACCCCGAACCAAGCACAAACATCCACAAACACCTCTGCTGATAGTTGATATTCAAAGCCGTCCCAGAACCTCGTTACTTTCTTTCAAAACGAAATTACGGACTGTAGATTTGTCTAAGTACCTGTCTGTTTTTATGTAGTTTATTTCAGTGTTTTAACTTTTGTTAGTGCCATACTGGCTTGTTTTACTGATATTGTTGCCATGTTTCTTTATTTTATTTATTTTATCTTTTTTTAACTGACTCCAGAACATTGTTCTGTTAGTTTTAACTTTACTACTCTCTTGCTTGTTTGCACATCTTGTTTTTATTTTTGGTTGCTTAACAATCTTAGGCTGAATATTAGTGACCCCGGTCCATTTCAGGCCTGTGTGCTAAAGCACCAAATGTTTTATTATTTTTTATTAACTGCCGGGACAACCCGTCAGCAGTCACATTACACATGCCTGGCAGAAATACCGCCCCCAGGACACATTCCACATGCTGCTGCCACTGTTGGAGCCATCGCACCAGATCGTTAGGGCAGTTGACCTATCTCAATAGCAATGCTTCACATCACCTGCAGGACACCCTGCAACACCATCTCTCGAAATTTTGGTAGAATAACCCCGTCCACATCTGCCTGCGGTGGTCCCGGCCAGACTGCAGTTACCAGCGGTCCAGGCCATACCATAGTAACCGGTGGTCCTGGCCATACCGTGGTCACCGGCGGTACACCACACAAACCCAACTCCACACCTTGACTAATTGTAGACAAGACCCACTCCGATGCTCCAATGGCCTCCCATTCCGCGGCCCAACCGGCCAAAGCACCTGCTCACCACGTGGCCTCGCCATCAACAGCCATATTCCTACACTGTTTCCGAATGGGCTAACACCAAATTAACACTCTTCTTGCCTATTCCCCAGCTTGGCACCGAGCAGGCATTTAGTACCCGCCTCATTTCCGCAAGTGATATTTTAATTTTTGCACCTGGTTTCCCCTAACGAACGTCTCCATGGAATTTACATTCTGTCTACCAACGTGTCGATACTAGTAGGCTTAATATTCATTACATGCACACCCATCGGCGGCACGAATAACAATGATCTTATTTCGTTATCTCCAACCATTCTCCAATCGTCCATAATGACGTCTATACCACTTCAGCCCACGCTGCCGCCGAGAGCCGCCATCTTGTCTCGTTTGCCCAACCTGCCGGTGCCAACTAGCTTTCAACCGGGCGTCGTTTCTCGCCAGTCAGCTGATGCTGTTTACCAACGGCCTTTGTTTTGCAATGTCTGTGCAAGCTAGTCATAAATTCGTTCGCTTGTCCAGCAGTCAGTAAGTCCTCGTAGGCTCCAGCCCTGTTCGTTACCTAACAATGTCGTTTGTCCATCGTCGCACAACCATCAGTGCCAGCGGCAAGAAAAGAGCTGCGGATATGGGAGAGAATGGAACAGAGGAAAAGTAGGACCGGAAGTTACCAAATTTGCATGCATTTCCGGAAGGAAATGACGCAATACGACGGGTTTACAAAGCGCTGTATGACAGGGAAGGATCCCAATGAGTACCACAGTGAGGCGGCGGCTATGAATGAGAATTCCATGTTTCCTTCTGAGTTTTCCAGTGAGAGGAGCCAAGGCAGAAATTTAATGTAGGCAGAATAATACGACTACAGAAAAACAATTTTACTACTAATAAATGAATTATTTTCTTACAAAAATAATGTACGTATATTTCAAAACTCGTACATGGTGTTTAACGTAAGTGTTACGTACCCCCCAACATCTGGACCAGCCAACTACTCCATGTTTTGATGCAACGAACGCCGGTGTTACAGCACCAGATGTTATCCCTATTAACAAACAAAACACCCTTAATAATTCAAAGGAACACATGGAAAATTTCATACAACGTGGAATTTTTTTTTAACATCCTTATTAAAAATACTATCCTTGGGAAAACATCATGTTGGAATTAAGTATGCTGTATGTTCACACTTCACAAACACCGAGTTTGGCAAACTTACGAACAGATAATGGAAAAAACTTGCGTTCGTCTTCTTCCGGCCTTTTTAAGCTGTAGTTCTTGTTTACATACATCATCATCACAACTGTTGTCGTCTGCTTCCAAATCCAAATTTAAGAACACCGCGTTTTGCCTATGATATTTGGAAGGCCGTTGTGTTTTCCAACGATGTGCGAACTGCGTGGTTAGCTTGTCGTGCACCAGGTGAGTGATATGTGGGAATGAAGGGGGCTGAAAATTCATCAGGGGAATGCCACATTTTTCATAGTGCTGGATGGAAAGTGATTTTAGGGCATGAAGATGGGGGTACGAACTTGAGTTTAATTTTAGCAGGGTGGTGGTTTTATTCCACCCAATGTCGTGCCCCGTTTCACAGTGATGGAATGTGATGCCATTTTCTTGCACTTTATTCTTAGTACCAGCCATATGCACTTTCAGACGGTTGTTAATCCCTCTCCTTGTCTCACCAATGTAAACAGCATCGATTCCTCGCAAACCCAACACCTGAAAGAGGCACTAGGTAGACTCCTCTGGTGGTCTTTGGAGCGAGTGGTGCATCCTCAATCTCACTTTTCCTTACTGGGTCTGCTTTAAGAGAAAGTAGAGGTACCGGTTCTGAAATCCTAGTAGTCCTTGTATTATAGCTGTGTGTAGCGTCTGTCTGTGTCACACTACCTTTTTGTACATGACAGGTTTTTCTCTGAATAGCCGATTCGCTGGCATCAGGAGCTGGTTTTTCACACTGCTGTGCATCACAGTGTGAGCCCTGGTTGAATAGTGCCTTCAAATTACTACCGTTCTTAAGAAATGTTCTGCAGTTATTTTTACGTAGAATCTTTCGGATAGGTTCACTAACTCCTCTGATGTAGGTAAGGGACACGCTTGGAAAATCTTGCACCTTTGCCTCTTTCAGATGTTGGGTCTTTGGTGTGAGATTCAGAGCTCTCTGGATAGCCTTGTTTAGGAAACTTGGTGGAAAGTCTCGCAAAAAAAATCTTGTTCGAGTTTGGGAATTTTGCCCAAGACCAGGTTCGTGCGCAACTGTTGAGATTGCAGAATGACGGTTTCATCACAAGAGAGGAGCACCTTATTCCTACTATCATTGCTCAGGTGAAGACTCACAAAGAGGGGAACCCCTTACGTCTTATCACCTCTGCAAAGGGAGGGCCCATGCAAAATGTTGATTGGCTAGTCACCGACCAGCACAAAAGGTACGTGAGAGGCACCCACCGGCTCAAGAATTACCAGGAACTGATTTCCAAGCTCCAGAAGATGCAACTTGAAGAGGACGAGGTGATGTGCTCGTTCGAAGTGCAAAAACTAATTGATTATGGACATGCTTGCGAGGTCAGACGATCTGATGGGAATCGCCCAAAAAGACTACAACAAAGACAGGGAGCTCCTAAAAGTCATCCTCTCGGCCATTAATGTTGAGTTCCTAGGGCACATCTTACAAACGAAAGGGGCACCGATGGGGTACTCATGTCCCCCCATCATCGCGGAACTCTTAGTCCAACACCTTGACGAGTTCGACCAGAGATGATCTCCATCTCCCAAGCTCTGGGCCAGGTTTGTCGATAATGTGGCCTCCATTCACAAGAAAAGTGAAACTGGTGTATTATTGCGTGATCTTAACGGATGTCACCCCGACCTCTCCTTCACACGTGAAGGGGAGATCGATGGCACCCTGCCCTTTTTAGATGTGTTGATCTTGCGGCAAGCAGATGGATGCCTTCAATACCAGCCATATAGGAAACCCACAAATACTGGTCGTAGCCATCTCGTACAAGTCAGGACACCCAACGTCTCAGCTGACAGTGGCAACGTTCAACGAAATGGTGAGTATTGTCAACACTTCGTCCATCCGACAAACAGTGTGGTATTACCTCCAGGAGGCCAAAGCGAGGTATATTCTGCGAGACTTTCCACCAAGTTTCCTAAACAAGGCTATCCTGAAAGCTCTGAGTCACGCACCAAAAACCCAACACCTGAAAGAGGCGAAGGTGCACGATTTCCAAGAGTGTCCCTAACCTACATCAGAGGAGTTAGTGAACCTATTCAAAAGGTTCTACGTAAAAATAACTGCAGAACATTTCTTAAGAACGGTAGAAATTTGAAGGCACGCTTCAACCAGGGCTCACACTGTAACGTGCAGCAGTGTTAAGAACCAGCTCCTGGTGCCAGCAAATCGGCGATTCAGAGGAAAACCCGTAGTGTACAAAAAAGTAGTGCGACACAGACAGATGCTACACACAGCTATAATACAAGGAGTAAGTATAGGATTTCAGAACCGGTACCTCTACTTTCTCTTGAAGCAGACACAGTCAGGAAAAGTGAGATTGAGGAAGCAACACTCACTCCAAAGACCACCAGAGGAGTCTACCTAGTGCCTTGTGAGGAATCGATGCTGTTTACATTGGTGAGACAAGGAGAGGGATCAAGAACCGTCTGAAAGAGCACATGGCTGACACTAAGAATAAAGTGCAAGAAAATGGCATCACATTCCATCACAATGAAACGGATCAAAACATTGGGTGGCGTAAAACCATCGCCATCTAAAATCAAACTCAAGTTAGGACCCCCATCTTCATGCCCTAAAATCACTTTCCATCCAGCACTATGAAAAATGTGGCATTCCCCTGATAAATCTTCAGCCCCCTTTGTTCCCACGTATCACTCACCTGGTGCATGACAAGCTAACCACACAGTTCGCACATCGTTGGAAAACACAAAGGCCTTCCTAATATGTTAGGCAAACGCGGTGTTCTCAAATTTGGATCTGGAAGCAGACGAGAGCAGTTGTGATGATGATGTATGTAAATAAGAACTACAGCTTAAAAAAGCTGGAGGACGACGAACGTGAGTATTTTCCATTATCTGTTCGTAGAAAATGCGCCAAACTCTGTGTTTGTGAAATGTTTGAACATGCAGCATACTTAATTCCAACATAAAAATACTAGCCCTCTAATGAAATCGTCCAAATTAAAAATTATTTCACTATAACGTAAAACTTTGTGCACATTACGTGCTGCTACTGGCCGGAATATGTATTAATATTTCTATGTGCTTCTGATTGAAGCGCAGTCAATGTATGGTCTTGTTGTCGAAGAGCATTCTGAATGAGTTACAATCAAATTTGAAATGCTCACCTTACGTTTTGAAATGCCGAAGTTATGTCTTGAACTGCTCAACTTCTTGAAATGTGTAGTCTGCTTCTCAAAATGCCCAATGATCAAGAATATCTCGCCAGTTTTAAAAGTTCCAATTCTGAAAACTTAATTTAAGACCAATTTTCCCTTAAACCTACAACAGTGAACGTGACAACACATTTATTGGAGTTGTTTTTCAACCAGTTTGTAAACAATTTTAACCCCACCACTTTCCGCTCTCCTAGCCGTAGAGTACACAAAATGCGTAGGAGCATCTTTCCGGCTGTCCACTTATGCAGCTGTGTAGAGTTTTCACACAGTCCTGCAATGCGTAATATTGTCAGGTTAATTGAAGATGATATTTATCTAATTTCATTTCGAAAAAAGCCCCCCCCCCTCCCTTCAACAATTATTTTTCTGTTGGGTAATTCTTTTCTATCAGTATTTTTAAGCAGTCAAAAACATACATTACCTGTCATTGCTGCAGTGTTGATGACACAACCACCGTGAAACCCTCCGGCATTCTTCATGTACTGCAGACCATGCAACGTTCCTCGTATAACTCCATTCTGCAAAATAAATTTGTTTAAAGGCCACCTTGTTAACTAATTAACTAATCCTAATTGCAAACGTCGTAGTGCTTACGGCAGTACATGCTTTTTCTATGCTACTTCATGGGAGGCTTTAAAGAATTTCCTTTTGTTTTTAATACATGGGCGATCCTGTATCATCCAGTACATACTTTACTGAACACCTCCAGTGTTAAAGTATCTATGGTTGCATTGCACGTACAAAAAATCACAAGGATGCGAAAGGATAGGTGTATTAACAGGTAGATTATAGTTTCAGCGGCCTATCTTGAGTTCTCCGCAGAACGAACACAAATAATCGATTGTACGTTTTCAGTAGCAGAGTGCCTTGTTGATATCCAAGATGGTTACAAAAACAATGGCGGCCATCGATTAAAGCCACCCTATCCAGGAAGATGTAGCCGCTCACAAAATACTTGCAGGACTCAAGATACACCGCGCACACAATACATACAACATACCACCAAAAGAACAATAAGTAGAGAGAAAAGGGCGAACACACAAACTGGGTGTTAGAGGTTTTTGCTGCCATGAATGAGAGCTAAGGGGATAACAAGTCAGTGGTTTGTAACATTTACAAGCATGTCGCTCTAAAATAGGCTGTTGCACCAGTAGAAATTAGGAATCGTATCACTGAAGAAATTTCTTCCCCGGTATTAGACAAATGTGGAATGCCTGATGGTGCATGAGTAGCCACGAGTACTGGGGCGTCAAATTCTATAGGTGTCCTGGCCACGGGTGAACATCTCTGGCTTCTTACGGACCCAGCTTCGATCCTGATGTAGGAAGTGTATACGTACGGGTTTTTCTCCGGTTTTTCCCCCGTGGATCCTTCCATTTAACATCTGCCGCTTGGCGTTCTAAGAGCTAAAAGCTCTAACCTTACTGGCCAACACCTACTATATACTATTGCATTAACAATATCACTTTTGTAAAACATTAGAAAAAATTCTTTTACAAGATATTTTCTTAATAATAATTCTTCAGTCAATTCTTAGTTAGAATATCGCATCATCCATTGTAGCCACTTCTTCCTACTGCTTTTTACGTAACTACACCATAGGATAAGTATATCCATATCCATATTGCTTGGATATGTCAAGAATTTTTCACATCTGGTCCAAAGGCCCATACATACCAGTTGCATGGCTGGCACGGTCTCCAAGTTGAACATTTGTCACAACATCACCCAAATTCGAGCATCCGAGGAATTTCCTCCCACACCATGTCACATCTGTTCCTTCACTCAACACATCTAAGTCCTTGGTGGTTTGGAGTGGGAGGTTTAAGGCCAAACTCCATCTATGCAAGACCAGCCAGCTAGTGAGTAAATCGGGACCAAAGATGCTAGTGCAGTAAACTCCACGTATGCGATACGCGAGCTACAACATCTCGCCAACGGAAGTGGGGCCATCTTGCGCGCTTCAGCTCAGCCGAGAATCCTTCAGCTGGCGAGGTCAACTCGCTCATCTCCCTCTGACGACAACTAATCAAGAAGAAGAGTGTTTCAGGCAAAATGGCGACGGTAAACGGATCTCTGCACTCGATCGGTCCGTCACTCCAGTTTGGCTAAATTAAAATACTTTCATTGTGAGACAAACAAAATGAATCGTCGCATATATAGGCGTGCATTTAATAATCGGGGCCACCAAATGGCATGTGTCCTAGGTTCAAATCGTAACGCATGCTACTGTTCATCTCCGATCAAAATAGACCACAGGCTGCAGAGCTAAATCACCGCAAGAAACAATCGTGCACTTCTCACAAAAGTTAGGAAACTAGCTTTTGTTATGCAGATCTAGAGAATAATCCACCTATTCAGAAAATGCTGTTGTATGAATCTGAAAGTCTTGCAGTAATTAACTATGAGCAAATATTTGCGTTTTAGGCCAATCAGAGCCACGCTAGCATGACGTAGAGCCAGACGAGTAGCTTGAATGGAACTTGAGGTGCAAGTAGCGAGAGCTAGTTGGGCGGGTCAGCGAGGAAAGCGGCACATTAGTACGTGTAGCGTGGGAAGCTTGCTCGCAGGTGTCGTGTAAATGCAGTTGGGGCTTTAAGCCTAAACTCCATTTACGCGAGACCAGCCACCTAGCGAGTATCACAAGACGAAAGCAAAGTGCTGCAAAGTGTGGACTAGGACAGCAAACTCCATATACGTGATACGCGAGCTACAACGGCAAGCGGGGCCGTCTCGCACGCTTCTTCTCTGCCTAGAATCTTTCAGCTAGAGGGATCAACTCGCTCAGCTCACTCCGCTGGCAGTCAATCAGGAAGAAGAAGTCGATTCAGGCAAGATGACGCCATAAACAAGCCGTTGCGTATCAATGCACTCGATTGGTTCGTCACTGAAGTTTACCTAAATACTTTAATTGATAGACAAACAAAATGAATCGGCACGTAGATAGGGGCCATGAAATAATTGGGGCCATGAAATAGCATGCAGACTAGGTTCAAATCGTAAAGTGTGCTGTATTCGTCTCCGATCAAAACAGGCCACAGGCCGCAGAGCTAAATCACCGCTAGAAACGATCGTGCATTTCTCACAAAAGTCGGGAAACTTGCTTGCGTCATGAAAAACTAGAGAATAATCCACCGATTCCGAAAATGCTATTGTGTGAATCTTAGTCTTGCAGTGGCTTGAAAGTAGCTGAAAGTCTTGCAAGTGGCTTGAATGGAATTTGAGGAGCGAGTAGCGATAGAGATGGGCCGTTATAAGAACGGATGGTGGAGTCCAACTCTGAGCCCACATTAGGGAGGGCAGGTGAGAAAGCTGGTGAGGGAAAAGGTGTAATACTAATTCCATTACCATACAGGCATTCCGCCTTCCCTCCCTAATGTGGACTCCACCGTTCGTGCTTAGAACAGCTCAGCTCTAGCTGGTCGAGCGGGTCAGCGAGGAAAGCGGCACACTAACCCGTATAGCATGGGTTAACTTTCTCGCAGGTGTCGTGTAAATGCAGTTGGGTTTTTAGACGTAAGGACTCGGCAGTGGCAAACCTTTTGTCATTAAACCATAGGTAGAAGCCTCACTTCGATTTTATTATTGCAAGCAGAATCATGATAACTTGCACATTTTATCCAAAGAAACACAATGCAACAGTGTCGGATTGGGCCGCCCGCAAACCCAAGGAGGTTCCCACTACAGTAGGCCCTAGTTTGAAAAATTTGAAAATAATTCGTATATGTAAATTGCATCTCTACGTTGCAGGAAAACGTTTCAAATTCACTTTGATTTCTTTAACACACTGGCGTACAGGAGCACACCCAGGACCCCACCCTCATGCACCGCCCCCAACCACAGGGGCTCAGGGGGCAATTTCAAAGAAACATTTTTTTTTATTTGACGTTTCAAATTCACACCGATTTTTTTTAGAATACAGTAGTTTACAGGGCTCTGCCCCAGGCCCCTTCTTCTTCCCCCCTCCCCTACGTTACCACAGGAGGCTGTTAAAACAATTTTTTTTTAATGTGAAGTGAAATCCTACGCAGTACATTCCCCGGGAGGCCCAACCCCTTCCACTCCGTTCCTAAATGGCAATATTACTATTCCGAGCTCCGAGTTCGAAACTCACGTTGTCGTAATTGCTGCTTTACCCAATTTCAAATTGGCGTACGGTAACGATTTAGAAACGAATCGCCACCCTTTGCATTAACAGCCTGGTCATGACTGCCTTCCTTCAGCCTCAAAACCACCATTGTAATTTAAACCATCTTGTATACAGAATAAACTAAAAACCACAGTGAGTGCACTAACCAGATTGACGTTAACGGTATGTTCCCAATTGTTTTCATCAATGATTCCAGCATTGTTTATTAAAATGTCTAAATGGCCAAATCTCTTCAAAACCTTTTTTACGGTATCTGAAATATTAATACTTATTAATCGAAGTAATAATAGTATTTGTGCTAGTAACCTAGTAAAGTGCTAGTAACCTAGTAAACACAAAACTTGGATGGGTTTGAATGTGCCGATTTAAATGACAATTTAAAAAAATAAAATAAAACCATATTCAACACATTTTATTAGTTACCTCATCAGCATATTAACATATTAACATCGTAAGTACGGAATGAGCCTTCTATCATGTTCTATAGCCTTCATAATAAATCAAGAAAATTTTCAATTTACAATTTTTAATAGCTCTTTTTAATAAAACTAATAATAAATAATGATGGACTTATATCTAATAAATACAAGATAAAGTCTGTGTAAATTTGCCCAACGGACGTAGTGACCCCAACAACGTACGCTCTTAGACGTACTATAATTTTTTTTATTGCTCAGTCCTTTTCAAAACCATTCTAAACACAAATGTAAATGAGGCCATTGTGAGAATTGCTGAAGATCTTCGCTTGACGCAACCTCACACAGTTGGCCTTCCAAACGTTCACTCGCGCCTGAACACAAAATGCACTCCCTCTCTCAGCAGCACTCACGATGACAACACGCATTTTTTCGATCCGGGCAAATAAACTACTTTCAACCAGCAAAACCGTCACTCGTAAACCCTGGAGTCTGTATGAAGGAAACCTCACCCTTTAATAACTAAATAAGGCGGGGGGGGGGGGGGGATTATCTGTGTGTCGGGCAGTTGTGTCTGCTAATGCTGTTATTAAACAACCACGTTGACTACAAGATAAATGTATCATTGCTCGAAAATAAGCCGAAACCAGGCCTACTTATGAATACACGCATTAACCAGACAACAACTGAAACTGAACATTACGAGTTGTTTAATTTATTTCTAGGTATGCAGTTTTTTCTTAGGTTGGGACGATTGGGAAAGAATAAGGTTCTTCCACGTTTGAACATAGCAAACGAAGCTCCCTTCAAAAGTATTACAAATTGCACTTTCAGTTGTTTCTGCAAGAATAATTTTTACCGAATGCTGGAATTTTAAGCATAATAATGTCTGAATTATAGCTACATAACAGATAAAAGAAAACATTAATCATGAAGGAGAACTTAAGGCCGTCCGCGCACTGAGCGACTAGGCCGCGCGGCCAGGTTGCTGCAGCAGGTCACTGCAGCCAATGAGAATGCTCACCGTTTATGTAAATCCACGCACTAATCATTTTCATTGGCTGCAGCAACCTGCTGCAGCAACCTGGCCGCGCGGCCTAGTCGCTCAGTGCGCGGACGGCCTTAAGTTCTCCTGCGCGGCCAAGTTGCTCAGTGTGCGGGTGGCCTAATGGTTACAATCAATCAACCAACTTTTCCTATCAGTTAAGCCATTGAAAGCTTACCATTAATTGAGTAACTTACACTTTCCACGAGTGTCACATGAATTATATACTACATCATTTACTTTGGATAGAAATATTTTCTCCTTAATTACTCAATTTGTACTAACCAATATGAATAAAGCAATTTTCACAAACCGATTTCGTTAAATTACAACTGAAACAACTCATTAATATGACCGAAATTTGTTAACCATAATTGTGAGAACTTAATCCACTGCAAGCTTCGCAATGAAAAAGCTCACATTATCAACAGTGCTGCATGAATTGTACTATATCATTTACTTTTGATAAAAATATTTTCTCCTTACTCAATTTGCACCAGCCAATTTGAACAAGTAAATTTGCACATATCAGTTTAGTAACTTGCAACTGACTCATCAATAAAACTGAATTTTGTAGAATACATTAATCGCAAAAGTGTGAACATAACGGTCAACATTCAATCAATGAACTTTTCCTATCAGTTCATCCACTGCTAGTGCAGTATTAATTGAGTAGCTCACCCTTACCAGTAACAAATGAATTATACCACATTATTTCTTTTGATAGAAATATTTTCTCCTTACTTGCTCAGTTTGCACTAACCTATGTGAACTAGTCAATTTACACAAATCGGTATCACTAAACATGTTGATAAATAATCACGAATCTTGTTATTCAAGGTTCAAGCTCAGTAAATTTAAAACCACTGGTGTGATCTGCAGACGACCAAAAGGGAGCTAGAACCCAAGCTATTTTGTTAGAGCTATTTTGTTGGAGCGAATTGGACTGGTTACTGCAATTCACCCCATGTCCCAAAAAAAACTGCAGTACAGCCTTTGTCATGTATTGACCTTGTAAGCCAGCCCTTGCAAAATTTAGCCATTCCTAGCCCCAATTCATTTGACAATAATGAACACTTTGGACAATTAAGAGTACGGTACTGCTGAGTGGACCTCGACAGTGAACCAATCATGTTGCGACGACTCAATAGATACAGATGCAAAAAAAAAACTATTCCCGTTGTCATTTTTTGGACTTTATAATGTCCAGACTGCCTGTTCAAAAACCCTCTTCCTTCGAGACCAAAGGCCTA
>JAHWFP010199000.1:14972-63354 GCA_023313725.1 Lithobius niger | reverse complement strand
ATGAATGTCGCACATCCTTCATTCTTCGTAGAATCCGCCTCATTGTGCAAGCAAATGGGATGTCTCCTTTGCTATCGGGCCATTTGATTTTACTATTTAATGCAGAAATTACGTCACTTTTGGTAACCCCCCACCACCACCACCACCACCACCACCATTCTGCTCCCTCCTGTGTACCAATCACTGTTTCTGTTGCCTACATCCGGTTTGGTGGTTTTTTGGTTGCGCTGCCATGATGATAAGTTTTGTTTTCTATGTGCCGTAGGAATTCTCATTACTTGCACTATTTCCTTTTCCGAATGTTGCCTTTCCCTTAGAGGTTTTAGATGAGAAGAGATGCCCAGCTTGGCACACTAGGTGCACATGTGCACCCCTCCATAAGAGTTTCCGTCTTAGTGCAGTGGCATTTTTTTCCTGAACGCTTCATCAAGCACGGACCTTTTGCTTTTCCCTCTTCATCTCTGAAAGACCTTCTAGACCCATGGCAAAATCAGGACCTCCCGAAAGCGTCGTTGAAGAAGACCCCCCCCCCCATCATCGGCTTACCGCCCTCTGTTCTTGATGATGGCATCAGCTCGTCGCTCACACTGCCCGCATATCCCGCTTCTTCTTCGTCCACCTCGCCTATTTCGGATTCACTGCATCATCCGTCAAGCCCTCCGATTTCAGTCTGTTTCTCCCATCCCGTACGACCCACATTCATGTTGTCTTTCACCCTTCAGAATGCTTTGGCTCTTCGCAAGACTTTGGATTTTCTTTCAATCCTGTCTCATGACGGACCGTCGATCCGGAGCCGAACATCCGGCGACTCCCCCCCCCCCCTCCAACATTGCTTCTCGGGATCCTCTGCCGGGCTTCTCTTCTGCATGACTTTACATCGAACCTCTTCTTTCGGCCTATCGTCCATGATCTTTGTGCCAGCTGCCCACTGGTTTCCTCATGGAACACTCGCTGCTTCGCTGACACCTTTCCTTCCAACCGCCTTCCTTCACAGATCATTCTTCGTGGTCGGTCTTGACCATCACTTGTCGCCCGCCTCGTCACTTTCGGTCATCTTCCCTCGACTTTTCACACCACTGCCTCTTGACCAGATTTTCTCTTTCGTTCTAATCTCGACTAGCCTGCAATATGTTCGACGATTACTTATATGACCATCACACGGCCCCACTTCATGGTTGCATTAGCCCCGGGTCTCTCTCTCTCTTTCATCCCACCCTGATTTTTCTTTCATTAGGAGACTGTTGTTGTTTGACGCGCACCCAGCATTAGCCATGGCACCAGAGGGAGAGAGGGACAATTTTGCTAGGTAAATTCCATCGGAAATTTCCAGGTTCTTTTACATGCCACATTCGACATGAGCATGAGTCAACACATGCCCCTTCTCTACCCGACAATGCCAGGGGTGGCTGAGGCCGAACTCGAACCCGGGACCTCTGGCACAAGAGACTGTCATGCTAACCATCAGGTCACCTAGCCCCCCCTCCTCCCCTCATTAGGAGACTGACAGAATGAAGAAATTCATAGGACAACAGCTACAAGCAAGACTGAGAGTTCTCCTGTCACACCCGACACAGCTCTTTTCGGCCCACAACCGGTGTCTCTCTTGCTTGGATGGCCACAACAACCCCACAACATCACTCGTCGCTGGTCAGGGTTATCGCCCTCTTCCAACGTTTCCCAGCACACAATCAGCTTCGGCCTTCATTCCAACTACTGACGACTCAAAGCAGCTCAAGAACTCACGCCCTACCCATCAGACCTCACGCTTTGGCGGGAAATCAGCATCGTTCTGACTCGAACTGCCACTCCCTCATCACTGTCGCTTCTCGTCGTTGTCATCCATCAGCCATCATGCCGTTACGCAAACATGGCGGGCTTTCTGCGTCTGCCTTCGTGGAAATTTCTAACGATCTATCCGCACGTTTCCACAGTGAACCTGACAAATGGGCCTGTGCTGGAATAGTAGCGAGCAAGCAGCGTTATGACCCTCATCCATCGTGCCAAATTCATTGCATTGCACTTATTTTCTCCGACCCGTGCGCCGTATGTGTCACTATCAGTAGGATGGACTGGAAAAACTTGCATCTTGCAAAAACTATGAGACTCTTTAAGGCGGCGGTTAACGGTGTAGAGTATTTCGTGCTGAGCTCCCCACCTAGGCAGGGGTCACGAAAGACGCGAGAAGACTGGAACCTGATGCTACGGTGGCAGAATCCAGAGCTGGCATTCGAGGAAAGAATTGTCTTTCGTGTTGATTCTGGCATCAAGGTAGTGGCTACGAAAGAGGCGTGACTTGACCGAAACGGATCAGATAGGGTGGCTGAACCCAAGGCAGCCTGATTAGCAGATGACTGAGACGGCAGGAAACTTTCTTCAATTCAGGAAGGCATCTTTCGTTCCAGGTGTAATAGCCATGAAAGAAGCTTAGAACTGAATGGCAGAAAACAAAAGAATTTTGCAACAACTGATGTAGACGTCGGTGGAACCCCTGTCGGCGAAAGAGCACTGAGCAGAAAATGACGAAGGAAGACGTGACCGTGCGTTTGCTGGTTATGGTCATGCAGGAGAAAAACGGAGTCTTTTGATTGGCTCCCGAAGATTACACAAAGCTTGCGTCAAACTAGGGAGGCCGTCTTCCATGCAGATGTCGTTGCCACGAAAGAAGAGAAGGGCAGACAACAGATGACGAAACAACTGGCAGCAATGCTGGGAGGCGCCTTTTGTGTTGCTGCCGAAAGAGGACGGAGCCACAGGAGATGAAAGAAGCTTGCTTTCGTTAAGTAGAGCAGGCAGCACCATGAAAGAGACGAGCCGAATGGCGTGACTGGAGCCCTTGATAATTCCCGTAGTTGCTGAAGCTATGATGGGTGAGTACGGCAGGGACCGAAATTTTTTCGCCGGGCGAGAAATGGGTCCCAAACAGACGCAGGCACTTGCCGGAAACTGGCACGAAAGAAGCAGAGTGGAACTGGGCCGACACAGTTGCTATGCCAAAACTCAAGCCAAGGCAGAGAAGAGGCAGTCCCACAGGCTGCACATTCGTAATCACTTGGCAGTCAGACGCAGGAAGGCAGTGCTATATAAAGGGAATTTACTGAAGACGAACGACAGTCACCTTCCTCCCCCCCCCCCCCTCGTTTGGACTGCTGTGAAGATGACAGTAAGGCGTCTTACTCAACCCTGAGGAGAAGGATTTTGAGCTCTGGTCACAAAAGGACCCGCTACCTGCTGTCCCTTTGTTACTCTCATCGCAGCACCTTCTAACCTTCGCCTCTCGCTACGCTACCTCCTGTCCCTCACCGACCTTCATAGCAGCATCTTCAGACGTTCTTCCTCTACTGCCTGCTGTTCCAAGCCAACCATCGTTCAGCGCTTACACCTGCATCCTTTGCCGCTAGGGATAGTCCGATATTGACATCGGTATCGGTCTAATCTGTATTTATCGGTTTTTTTTTTTGCCATATCGGTATCGGACCTCTGTAAGGTTACCGATACATATATTTGTTACGCCAAGAAACAAACCGTCATCCCTACAGTACTTGACAGCTAGCGCGGCAAAAGCAACAATCAAGTGAGAAAAGCAAAGCTATTTGCTCAATTGTAATGAAAATGTACCGCATAATAGTTCTGACGCTCTTAAGTTTTACAACGACCTACTTAAAATCTGACTGAGAAAATGAATGTTCTGAAGCCATAAGTAGGAATAAAGAGAAAAAAATACTGTTATTGCTGCACAGAACGTTCAGGATAATCTTAGCAGACTGGAACCCATGCAGAACCAGAAATTGCAAGTTGCATTTGTATGGAAATTAAATTTTTAGTGGTGTATTTTTTTTTTAATAATCGGCATCGGGTTGGTTTACCCTTTATCGGTATCGATCGTATCGGTAAAAAGTCATATCGGCCGATCCCTATTTGCTGCATTCTCTCACTCGCCGTCCAACACTTGCAGCCGACCAAACTTCGGACCTTCATCTTCAGCTGCCTGCTTTCCCTCTCTAGCCATCATTGCAGCTCTTCAACCTTCGTTCTTCGCTGCCTTTTGTCCCTCACCAACCTTTGTTTGCAGCTCGACTAACCCTCGTTTATTGCTGCCTGCTGTCCGCGCCGACCACCATTGCCACTCCTTCAGACCTTTGTCTGTCTGCTGTCACTCACCAACCTTCGTTGCAGCTCTTCAACCTTCATCCTAAGCTACTTTCCATCCCTCAGCAACCTTCGTTTGCAGCTCGACTAACCTTCGTCCTTCGCTGCCTGCTGTCCCCCCCACAAGCTATTGTTGCAGCTCTTCAACCTTCATCCTTCGCTACTTTCCATCCCTCACCAACGTTCGTTTGCAGCTCGACTAATCTTCATCCTTTGCTGCCTGCTGCCCCCCGCCAGCCATTGTTGCAGCTCTTCAACCTTCATCCTTTGCTCTCTTATGTCTCTCACTGACCTTCCTTCGCTGCTCTACTAACCTTCGTCCGTCGCTGACTTCATTCCCTTGCCAACCATCATTTCAGCTCTTCGTCTTCCATTTCCCGCATGTTTGCAGCTCTGCTACCCCGTCACTTCTCGCTGCCAGTTGTTCCTCACAGTCGAAACTTGCACCTTTCCAAACCTTCACCCTTCGCTGCATGCTGCACCTCTCTCACCATATCAGCAGCCACAGCCGAAAGACCAGGCCAATTTCACCCGCTCATCGAAAACTCCTACAAGAAGACCCGGAGAAACTCGAAGACTGTGATTGTCGGACCAGAAGGATCTTCGCCTTCCTCCATTTGGTTCCCGCTTCACTCTTTCATCCGCACTATGGGACCAACCATCGATATCCGTTCCCACCGACAAGCCCTTGCCGTCGACCTTCTCACCGAATGTCCGAGCACCGACTGTCATCTAACTACGCCAATAAAACTGAAAGACAACTCCCCCTGCCTTCGGCCGAAAGACCTGAAAGTCTGGCACACCTGAAAGATCCGAAGGCACCTCAAAGACCAAAAGATTAATATGAAGTACCATGGCGTCCCAAAAGACCAAGCAACCTGAAAGATCCCGAATGCCAAAAGTCCAATTGGTCTATCGAAAGTTTTCAAGGATGCTTGTCAACACGTTGCTCTCTCCACGATCACCGACTGTTTCACGACAAAATAAGGGATCCGTCACGAGCATCCACCTCAAGGCTACTATTCAGATTGTCGAACCCTCCTTCGGCAGTCCCGGCGTCATTGTCTCGCCTCCATAATCCCCACCACCACAACAACACTGTAACGGAGTATCTCTTTTCATCAAAACGACTCCTGTTGCAGACAACCAACTTAGCACCAACGCAAACCGAATGTCTGCTGTCCCTCACCAACTTTGTCGAAATCTCATCCTGACATGGGTCCTTCACTGCTGACCATTTTAAACTCTCAAGATCAGCCGGCTATCTGAAACTCCTCAAACCCACCGCAGCTTTCCCCAGCCGTCGTCTTTTACTGCCAGTCTTCAGATGACTCCCGCATAATAAAATACTCCCAATGAAGCCCAATCTCTCAACTGAAAGAAACTTCAAGCTTTGGGCTTTGGGCCTCAGCTGTGAACTAAAAGAAGCCCCACGCTTTCGACCAAAAGATGCCTCAAGCTTTTGACCGAAAGACATTTCATGACATCCAGTTTTGAAAGTCTCGACAAGACTTTTTCAGCAGTAGAATTCAAGCCACCAACACGAATTCACCGACAACCAAGACATGGGCCCTTGTCGTACAACAACTCTGTTTCTTCACGTAACATCGGCTGCAATGATCGCTACTTGGATCAAGAAGGTCATCCACAAAGCCTACGACGACCTAAAACATCCACTGTGCAAACACAACATCAACTCGGAGCAAATTTACTCGGGTGGGGCACTCTCTACTTCTTCACAAACCGCTACTCCATGGACATGAAAATGGGCTACACCGTGTGGGATCGATAGTAACAGCCAGATGTGTTGTCCAACCCCCTTAAATACTCCACAACAAAAACGAAGACCTCCACTCCAGAAAATGGAACTCCATTCTGACTGTTTCTGATCATTTTCAACAAAGTGCAAATTTTGCTAACTTTTGAGGGAGCCAGCCATGTGGTGCCTGCCGCCATAAGCGATGATGACTACTGTAAATGCAAAAATTTACAGGTAGTGGATATTTGCGTGCCGGCTACTATAAACCCCAATTTTTCCATCTAGACAAAATTGGTTTCTATTGCCTTATCAAAAATATGCACTACCTAACCTTTCCTCACCTCTTGAGTCACCATCATGACATATTGAGAGGATAAAAAGCCACACCCGAAAGTTTTTACGCCGCCCGCGCACTCAGCGACTTGGCCGCTGCAGCCAATGAGAATGCTTACCGTTTATGTAAAACGCAGCACTAATCATTTTCATTGGCTGCAACAACCTGGCCGCGCGGCCAAGTCGCTCAGTGCACGGGCAGGCTTATGGGAGGGCTCTGCACGACGCTTGCAACCCCCTCCCCCCCCCCCATATCCCACCACCGCCAGTAGCACCAATCCCCAGACCATTTTTTGTTTGTAAAAAGCTAGTCGCAAACTTGAAAAGAATATTCCGTTTTAGGGGCCCCCGGAAAAATAATTAATTTTACATTTTCACCCTGATTCAGAAAAACTTAGCTTCTCAAAGTAAACTGCTTTTCAGAAGTAGTATTTGGTGCAGCTGGCTTTAAAATCATATGACATTGCTTGTATTTGAAATAGTTTTTTTTTTATTTATATAGTTCTAACTTTCTCCTTTCAGAAAGCACTACCGGGGATGAAGTATTAAGCCTACAACAGTACAGAACTATGATGACAATCTGGATGTCGGAAGCTCAGCCTTAATAATGATAGAATGCCCATGCGAGGATGGAAGAAAGAGAACGTCTCCCAGGATTCCCACTCAAAAATCTAAAACAAATTTATGACAAAACGGATCCAAATTTTGTCAATCAACATCTTGTTTCTCTTTTAACCAACATAAGGATAATTTGTAACCCGTTTTTAACCGTTGGTGTTGGGAGAATTAGTTTTTGGGTGGTTGGACGAAATGAAAATGTGACCTACAGCTTTTCATGACACACTCCAAGGTTATGAAAAGTCTTGAATATATTCCCCCCCCCCCACTCCAAAATAATCCCACTCACCCCAAAGTAAGCATTACTTGTGACTACTCAGGTTACCTGTGGATGATATTCTATAGCCAAACGATTTCCATCTCTCTCCACACTTCTCCACACTTCTCCAGAGTTCTCTATACTTCTCCAGAGTTCTCCACACTTCTATAGAATACTCCACACTTCTCACTATCATGTTCTTTAAAACATTCACAAATGTTGTTTTTAAACCTTGTTTGTATCCCAGACTTTTTTTTTTAAATGGAACAATTCTTCAAAATCTTGTAAACAATCTTGAATACTGGCAATCGTTGATTACTGTGACATCGGAATGGCATTGTAAGCAGGGAAAAGAACACAATGTCACAAACGGAAGAACTACTATTTCTCTTGAATATTTGGTGGTTGAAGCTGTGCAAAGGACATTAAATACACATTTGTTGTTGTGACCACCTTCATCAGAAGTGCAAAAACAAATTACAGTTCGAATGTAACATCAGTGTCAGTGCCAGTCTAATCAGCCATGTCAACTCGTGTACCACTGATCTGTATGGTAGTTGAGTTGTTTTTCCCACAGGTGGTTGAGGTCTGAGAAGTCTGGTGGAACCAGTTGTCCCATTTTCCCATAGGCAGGGCTGGGGGGCCACCCTCTGTGTTTGAAAATGCCTTATGGCCAGGGGATTCAAGCCCCCTGAGTTGGGACTCACTGGAAGAGTTGGATTGATGAACTGTAGCAGCTTCCCAATCGATGACGTCCCCAGTATTAACATTCAGATGCATGGTAATTCCATTAGTAGCTTTTCTCTTTCTCATCACTCCTAGATGTGCCTTGATCCCTGTCAGGAGTTGCGTTTAGTCTCGTCAATGTAACCATATCTACAAGACATGCACAGAATTCAATACACCACTCCCCTCCACCATGTGCTACAACAGCAAGGTGTTTTTTCTTACCACAGAAGTCTCTGAACCTGAAGATCTGCTTAGGAAGGCAGTGCAGAAGCTTCTTTTGAATACGACACTGTCACCTGATGAGGGTCCTCCTTCTCTCGAACCCCCTCTAGTGTTCCCTCCCCCTAGTTATTCCATCAACCTCCCCCCCCCAGTGAATGGCACTGACACTGACGTAGCCATGGAACTGTAATTTGTTTTTGTTGAAGGTGGTCGGAACAGCAAATAAGTATCCTAGTAGCTGTGTGTGACATCCTTTACACAGCTTAAACCACCGAAAACTCAAAAGGAATAGTAGTTCTTCCGATTGTGACAATGTGTTCTTTTTCTTGCTTACAATCTTGTTAACATTACAAGATGGGAGATGGGGAGGCCATTTGTCCCCCAAAAACAGAGGCATTTTTAGAAATCTTGACTTCTGTATGGGCCACTTGTGAAGAGTTCGTCCTCTTAGTGTGAATTATTTTACAGCATTTCTGCAAATTTCTTATGTTTTTTGATATTTATAAAACAAAATTGTGTAACATTTTTATGACATGTGGGAGCCCTGGTAACTGGTAAAATTCAGTAGAGGAAAACCATCAAAACTTGCATTAGAGTGACGGAGCTTGCCAGTCCTTGATTTGCCTGTTGGCCTTGGGCAGAGCTTACCTCCTGGCGCCGTTACACGATGGGCCTTGGTTCGTTGGGACATGGGACCCTCATATTATCATCCCCATCGTCCTGGCGTTTATCAACTTGACCCCTTAGGCTTGTCTTGCCTCTGATGTCCTTGTGCCCTCAGTCACATTTAGTGCTGGCACTCCCCACTGCACTGGGCCCCTGGGGGCGATCAGTGGAATATTGTGGCCTCTTTCTTTATATAAGAATTTGCTATGCAATATAATGCTGTGTTAAATATTATATATAAAATTGTGTGAAAGGCTTTCCACGCATGCGTGAACCTAAATTCTCGTGCTAGGCTTTCCTTTGGTTTTTTCGTCTCTTCTCTACTTTTACTCGACCAACGCGGACCGATTTAGGGTCTGCTCTTCTGGCCTAATGCAGGTCGGGCCTATTCAAAATTAGGACTACTTTACTGAAGGAAAGTCTAAAAGGTTTTTAGGCGAACGTTCAATAACATCCACCACCGAAATGCTGTAAGTCGTGGCAAGCCTTCTAACTTCCTTCATCCAACCATGCCATACAAATAAACTCCAGATGCAACTGATTTCCAGCCTGGACGTTTTTATTTCCAGTTTAACCAAATTTAACCAGAAGTGCGACGCCATTCGGATATAAATCCCAAATCCAACTTCCTAGTCGCACTATTTGGTGCATTCGGCCTAAGAACTCGGTAAGCATAAGTAGAAGTCTTTTTTTATATTATTTAGAGAAAATTTGTCCGGTAATTTATTAGTTTAAAAAACCGTAAGACTATTTTCAAAATGCCAAAATGGCGCCTAATGTTCTAAACTCCACCATTTATTAGTGTCACTTTTAGTTTGATTTCCGAGTGAAACTTACTTTAAGCTTTAAGCAAACATTAATGCCTAGCATTTAACATAATTGCTTTTTAAGGTTAAGGGTCTTTAAAAAAAAAAACTCGCCTTTTACTTTGAATTAGGGACGTGTTTTCTATACTCCCTTTAGGGGCTTTAAAACCTACCCCTAAATTTGTTTGCACCGTAGCCAGACGCTATTTGTGTGTTTAATTTAAACTGGTTTTTTTAACAGTTTATTTTTCCGTGTTTTTGTATAAACCTGGGAAAGGAATTTTTAGTCACTTAGGTTGCATTCAACTATTTTACGGTGTTGTACAAAAGCTTTCAGCATGTCGCAACATTAACTACCATTAGCTGTTAACCGCAGTTAATTGCTTGTGAAGTTTCAAAACAGTTATTTGAGTCTTAGCTTGTGTTTAAGACCAGAAATTAACTTGTTTCAGCGTGTACTTTGTAATTAAAGCCGTTAGCAAATAACTATACGGGTTTTAATATTTAAATGCTCTAGTTTTAAGGCAGAATAAATATAGATAGCTTTAACTTAGGTTAATTGCTTTTAAAGTTCGAGACCTTTAAAAACTCGATTTTTTTTATTTCATATTAGGTAGCTTAGTTTATATTTCTAAACCGCTCTTAATCCCTGAAATAAATTTAAGTTCAAGGGTACTATAACCTTTATTTACATCAAATAAATACGCACTTTAGCCTGACGCTAGTCGTGTTTCAGCTTTTTTTTTATTGTAGCCTACTTGAGTCCTCTGCTCAATAAGCCTTAATTTGGCACTTGAAAAGTCTGATACAATCCACTACGAGTAACAGGTCAAATAAATCGATTTTTGAAAGTTGTCATGGGTACAATTTACGTAGCACTGCACGAGACAGTGCTCAGATTAGTCAGGCCACTAGGATGTTGGATGCACAAAATCTTCCACTACCCTCTGATGAGTCATCCTCTGAACGGCTTGATCATGAAGCTTTAATGGAAGGACTTAGGCATCATGATAGGACAGCAACTTGGATAATGGAAAATCTTCCTTCGAGTGGGCATGATGCCTTACATAGATCGTCTTCTGTTGCTGAAGCTGCAATTAGTAACCAACCCAAATCACAAACACGGGTAAAAGCAGCATCAAATGCCAGAGGTTACTCAGCGTCAACCCCACCATGCGATCAAGTTACCTTGGGACGTTTAAGAAACTTTACACCATCTGCTAGTACTCCAGTCTACAGGTCTCAAGACGAAAGAGACCTACCGAGCCAAGCCAGGCCAAGTCGACTACCATTTTTGCCAGTTCGATCATCAGTTGATGCCATTCTGCTTGCCAGAGGTCGCTTAGGAAATGACTTTACCACTCCACAGCCGAATTTACCTGCATCTGAAGCATGGATCCGAAAAGATTGGTCTACAAAGGAAAAAACACAAGAAATGATTGACAAGACCCCCATACCAATTCTTCCTCGACGGTGTTCTGCATCTTTATCTCAGCGAAGCGTAGCATCAAGCCGTACAAGTAGCCAAGCTGAATCAATTCCATCTTCCGTCACTTCCAGCAGGCACCCTGGGAAAACTGAGAATGGAACAAAAGGACTTTCGGACTCAAGCATCACTTAAAAACAAACATTCCAGCCTTCTAACTGGGAATCAGCCACAGTTGCTCAAACCTCACCTGTACACTGCTGTTCAACCTGAAGTTCGTCAAGAGGTAAATATAAGTCCTGTTCAAAACAGATTTAATGAGGTGACTTTAAGTAAGCAATTAGCCACTGATTTAACGAACCCATTAATCTTTCCAACTGATGTTAAAAATTGTCCCCAGCAAATGTATACTAGTAGTCTGCCAAACTTGGCTGAAGGTGGAGTTCCAGTAATTCCACCTCCAAGCAATGAGTTTACTCAGCTTTGTAGCCAAGTTTCAAAGCTAACTGAGGTCGTTAATACTTTAGCTTTAGCATCTAATACGGCTAAGGTCAGTCAGGAAAGACAAGTCGGTAATGACTTAAAATCAAGTCTACCCATTTTTAAACCACCCTCTGTTTCAGCTCAGGTTTATTCGGGTTCTTTAGACACTGAAATATCTGGTTTTAAGTTTTTAATGGATTTAAGCATCATGCTTGAAACTAGGAAATTTGATGAAAAGGAATTTTTACATATTTACGTGCCATCTGTCTTAAGAGATCAGGCAGCACTCTGGTTTTTACAAAATCAGCCATTTGCAAGTTTTGCTGAATTTACAAAAGCATTCCTTGAAGAGTTTCATTCTGAAGATAAAAACATCGGTTTATTAAACCAATTTTATGTGTTGAAACAAGGTGAAAATGAAACCTTCACAGAATATTTCAGGAGATGTAACAAAATATTGATTCAGGCAAATTATTGTGGCCGTGATGCTGAGATTATTAACATTATGAAACGCAATGTTACTGATTCACTTAGACCATACATAGTGCAAACAAAATGTAGCAAATTACCGGAGTTTTTTGATTTTTGTTGTTCAATGGAGACATTTGTACCTGTTGCTGGTTCTGCCATTAAAAACCAAACCATAACTTCTAAACAGGACAAAACTCGAGAAGCTCTTCCTTCTAATTCTGCAAATAAGGATAAGAAATTTTGCATGTTGCACAATTCTACGACTCACAGTATGGCCGATTGTTATCAATTAAGAACTGTTTGTGAAAATGTTAGAAGTAACAAATTAGTTTTAAAAGACTTAACTAATCCTATAGCACCTGGTTCCACCCCTCAGCCCAAACAAGCTGCATATAGCAATGCCACTAGTAACAAAAATCAGGTTCTTGTTAAACCAAAGCAACCAGTAGTCTGTGGACATTGTCATCGTGCTGGCCACTCGAGTGACACCTGCTGGCAGTTGCATCCCGATAGGCGCCCTGCACGTTTTCGACAGCAAGTAAACGCCATTGGTGGTTTGGAACCAGATGCCACAGAAAGTGATTTAAACAAGTAGGGTATCAACCTTTTGCTGAGGGAGGTTTAACGCCCAATTTTGACAAGGTTTTGAAGCCCTCAGCATTACCACCAGATCTTTTAGGGAAAAATTACCCAAGGACTTTTACCAAACCTAATAAGTTGAATTATAGTCAGTTGCCTTATTCAGTTCATGGACCATTGGAGCCCAAATCAGCTCCTTGTGGATATTTAGCTATAAAAATTGGGATTGACACAGCTGATGCCTTAATTGATGGAGGTTCCAGTTTGTCTTTTGCTGATGCAAGAATGAAGAGTGATTTTATCAAAATGGGTTTCAAATTTGTTCGTCGTGAGTATAGAGTACGCTGTGCTGACAGTCGCTGGGCAATTTGCTCAGGGTTTGTCAGGGTAACCTTTAAAATTAAGAAGGTTTTTACTTATCCATTCATTTTGATGGAATCTTGTCTCCAGCCAATCATTTTAGGAGTAGATTTCCTGCAATGGTCTGGTTTGGTGACTGATTACCAGAGAAATGTGTGGTTTTGGGCACCATATGATGGTTTCACTTATCACTTACGTCGCAATCCCTTGCATGACATTCAGCACAATGCCATCGGCCATGTTATTGATGAGGAGCTTCACCCAAACTTAGAAGCATTAAGACAAAAAGTAGATGCAATTGAAATTTTAGATAGTGTTCAAAAAGAGCAATTCTACAATCTTTTAGTGGCATATAGGCACATTTTCTCTACTAGAGTTGGGTGTTTTAAGCATGCTCAGCCAATGACTATTGATATTCGTGGGGCTGCACCAATAGCTCAGAAGCCTTTTGGTTGCTCATGGCTTCAACAACAAAAAATTGAGGTTCATATTGAAAGGATGCTACAGTGTGGAGTAATTGAAGAAGGGTATAGTGAGCATAGCTCACCAGTTTTCTTGACGCCAAAGAAAGACGGAAGCACTCGTCTTGTTATTTCTTACATCCTTCTTAATTCTAATATTCCTAAGGATAATTACCCACTCCCAAACATTTCTCAGGTGTTGGAACAGTATGCTAACTGTGCTTACATCTCCAATCTCGATGCGACCGACGCTTACTGGAATTTACCAATGGAGTACCACAGTGGTAAAATTGCTAGTTTTGTCACCATTACTAAGCAGTACGTTGCAAAGAGATGTCAGTTTGGTCTCAAAAATTCGGGAGCTGCATTCTGCAGAGCCATGGATGCAGTAATTGATCCTGTCCGTCATCTCGGATGTAGTTCTTACAGTGATGACTGGGGCATTGGAAATGTTAAGTGGCCAGCGCACTATGATGCTCTAGCAGCTTCATTTTCTCAACTTGAACGTGAAGGTGTAAATCTCAACTTCAAGAAAAGTGAGTTTTGTAAGAAAGAAATGCTCATTCTTGGTTACCTAGTCACCCGTGACGGTGTGAAACCTAACCCAGCTAAGGTAAAAATCCTCCAATGTTGGGAAACTCCTAAGACAATCTCCCAAATCAGGAAATTTCTGGGGATCGCCAGCTGGTTCAGAAAGTTCATTTACTCTTATGCTCACATTGCGCACCGCTCTCTGATGTGTTGCAGGGCAAAAATCCAACATTTTACTGGGGTGACAGACAAGAACAGGCTTTTCAGCAACTGAAATCAAGTTTGTTGAAGGCTCCAATTCTTGCTCATCCTGACCCAGAACTAGGCTGGACCATTATGGCGGATGCTTCCTCAGTAGGCATTGGAGCTTTGCTTTGCCAGAAGAAGCCAGGTAGCAAGTAATACGTAACTGTAGACATGGCTTCCAGGAAATTAGGTAATGCTGAACGTAAATATACCACAACGGAAAAAGAATTACTCTCGGTGGTCTTTGCTTTAAAAAAATGGCGTCACCTGGTGGAAGGAGGTGAAATTTTAGCAATCACGGACCATTTACCGCTGACTTTGATTAAACGAATCCATAATAGAACTGGCAGATTGGCCAGATGGCTAGTTTTCTTGTCTTCTTTGGAAGCAAAGTTAATTTGGCAACCAGGCAAACTGCATACCGCAGCTGATTCGTTATCACGCCTTTATGAATCGGATTTGCAACCAGAAGAAAAAATGAATCCAGTTCTTATACCTGTTTCTTTGCCAGAATTTGAAAGGCCAGTTTATCTCTTCAATAATGACTGTTTTAGCTGTCATATTGATATAGAACAATTAACCTTTTCAAAGATTTCGCAAGCAACTAAGCAGGATCCATTCATGTCGGTTTTACTTCTGGCTTTACAAGGTAAACCTTGGAAAGCAACTTCACCTTCATTGCAAAGGTTCGTTGATAAGTACTTGCCAATGTGTTATTTTGACACTGAACAGCAAATTATTTTTATTGAATTGTCTGAAGATCCTGTTAATTCGACTAAGATTAAGATTTTTGTTCCACGCTCATTGCAACGACGAGTGCTTGAACTCCACCACAGCACGCTACCAGGCGGACATTTCGGCGCTCGTAAGACTCTAGCCCGATTATATAATTTATATTATTTTCCAAGAGCGTCAAAGCTAGTCCATGCATTTGTTAAAAAATGTCACCAGTGCCAAACAAAAAAAGGCCGTGGCGCACAGATGCTTGGTAGACTTTGCTCCGCTCCTCTTTACTATCCTGGGCATACTGTTCACGTCGATTGGAAAAGCAGCTTACCAGCAAGCAAAGGCTCAAATTTCAAACACATCTTAGTAATAACAGATGCTTTTTCAGGCTACACAGACGCATACCCTTGTAGAAAGTTTGATACCAAAACATTTGTGACATTGCTAATCAACAACTTTATCAAATATTGGCGTTCCAGTTCGAATTATTTCAGACTCAGGACCACCATTCTGCGCAAAATTGGTAAAACAACTGTACAGACGATTTGGTATTAAGGCAGCCCACACCGGGGTTTATCACCCTCAAGCTAATGCTAATGTGGAAACCGTAATGAAAAAAATCAACAGGCAAATTACAATGTTCTGTGAATCCCAGAGAGACTGGGCAGACAAGTTGCCCATGTTTATCATGTCTCTGAATAGCTCAATTCATTCAAGGACAGGCTATACACCAGCTTTCTTATGCTTTGGTCGAGAACTCTCAATGGGTCTCGAGCCACCATCAGATAAAGTCATAGAACAGCCTGTTGCACTGTACGCAGCAGAATTGTCGAGAAATCTACAAAAGGCTATTGAAAGGGTAAGACGTTTTAGAGTTTCTGATAGAAAGTACATTAGTGATAAGCTAAATGCTGGTCGTAATGTAGATTTTGAATTTAATGTTGGAGACAGAATTTGGGTCAAAACGCACCACATCTCCAGTAAATCCAATTACTTTGCGGCTCGTCTTGCACCAAAGTATAGTGGGCCTTACATAATCCATGAAAAGGTCTCCCCTCTGATATATCGAGTGAGGGATCTTGGTACTGGATTAATCCAGAAAAATTACCAACATATTGATAATTTGCGTCCGGTGCATGACGAAATTCCAGGAGAATTTGATTAAAACAAAAACAAAATAAAGATCGTCTTAAACTCCTTTCATCACGTCTAATTTGGACAAACTCAGAAGTGCTGTTCAGAACCTTGCCAGAAATGGAACCCTCATGGTTGAAATATCAGAAATCTAAACTTTCATATTTTATTGAAAAATGTGTAAAAACCTCTTTTTGCAGCCTAAATAAAGCTCTTGCATTTATTATTTTTATCATTCATTTGTATGTTTTGATACTACATGAAAAACATGACACTGAGAGCTATGCAAAATTCTCGTACAGAATTAGCCCCCTCACACGTGAAACACTGAAAATGGCTTAAACCACCCAAAATAAGTATCTTGAAACAATTCCCAAAATAAAATGGGTAAGTTCAGAACTTCAAGAAATGTTTTGGTGAGCTGTCACGATTCTGGTGTGAAAATGCAGTACTGCTGCTCAGCCTGCCTACTTTCTTAAACACTTGTTACTAAATTTGAACCTTTTAAGTATCAGTTTTGAAAATTAAGATTTTCCAAATTTTTTAATCTCAGAACCTTTACGATTTGGAAAATTTGTTGACCCTTTTTCCTAATGGCCGCCACTAAATTTGAAGGTTTGCAAATTGCAAATTGAGTGTAACAACGTTAAGTTTGCCTTTATACCCATTCGTAACTGATTTGCTCACTACGAAAACTGTTACCCATCAACTCTATGCAGTTCATTTTCCCATTACCTCATTGTCAGGTTTCGCTGTCTACTCAAAACAAATGATTGATGCTTTTCTATTTTTGACATTTTTGAGAACTTATGATTTGACTCCTTTTCATTTGAGCGTGAAGTTGAAATTTTTAAGAAATTTAAAGGAAAGTGCCTCTATGGTCGTACAACTGATTGATTTTGGTGTTGCTCGTGGAAAATGGTTAGGTCCCAAACCTGAGTGCGTCCTTCGTGCATGATTTATCTTAATACTTAACTTTCCCCCCCGCACCCCCCCCCCACTGTTAGGGATCTAAAACGCATGTTGAATGAGGCTCCTACTGATAGCTTAATACGTGTCAACATGGTAAGCTTAAATTGGAGTATACTAATACTGAGCCTGCCAAAGTTTCGAAATAAGTAGTTTTAGAGGAACCGGTTATCCGAGTTTAGACGTTTTACTGGTGCAACTAGGACGGGCTACGTCTCAAAGTTGTGCTGCAGCACTTCGCCAGGGTTCTGTGCGCTCAGTTTGCGTCATTCCTAGTCTGCTCGCAGACTAATGCGTGTGACGTTTAAATTGATTCTGACCATAACTTGCATGTTGGTTAGCCATGGAGGCCCCTCTTCGTTCTCACCAGTGTCTTTTCTTGGTTGACTCGGCGCCTAAATTCTCCCCGTTAACAGTCGCGAAAGTAGTGATTATGCAAGACGTTATCTTCGCGATTCAGTTGTACAATTGACCAATGATTTTATTTTTCCATTAGCTGCTTGGGTGTACGATACGACACCCGGTATTAGCCGAAGCAGGCTTTAAAATTCAAGAATCAATTTCACTTTACGTGCAAAATGTTATCACGCAAACTCAAGAAATTGCAAAATTAATTTTCCCCTAACCTAATGTAAGCATCCTTTTAACCTGGACCTAAATAAAATCTCTTTTGCTATCAACACTTAAGAAACTAAAGAAGTTTCTTTTCCCCATTGTCCGCTGCTTAAAGTTGTTTATTTGTCGACTTTATTATTGCACATTTTATACGTTTTGTTTGTATAACTTTTCAAAGTTTTGTATTTAAACACTCCAAAAACGTGTATCTACGCTGAATATTTGTGACTTGGATTACAACTACTGTAATTTGTCAAGCCTGATTTAATTGACTTAGTCTTTAACATAATTCACGTTAGACACATTTCTATGTGCAATAATTTCTAAAATTCTGAAGCCGATTTTCTTGCAATTGAGTGCCTAATAATTGTGTAAGACCAACCACTTTCGCGTCAAAATAAGTAAGCTAGAAACTCCCTTTGAATTTTTTTTTTTGACCGACCGAAGCAACAATGTTTGTCAAACGTACCGACATTGAATATTGTTTAAAACACGATTGTTGCATTCGATTTTATTTTAAGTTAACCCTTTCTTGATATGTAAGACCATATTTCCAACATTACGCTTTTAACAACTTGCAGCTTATAAAAGAAAGGTTCTTAAATTGATAATCCTAGACTCCTGAAGAACTTCGGATCTTTTACTGGAAACCTACCTTGAATACTTCAACATCATCGGCTCATCAAGAGCCTTGATGATTTCATCTTTCGCCTTTTGTAACAATTGACGTAACGTCATGTTAAAACAATCGCAACTTGTTAACTTTCAGTTGCATCAATCATCTTTGTTCGAGTTAAACGCCTTTACATTGTTATTAGTGTAATGATTTTAAAACTGGCAACGACGACCTATCCGTTGCTATTGTTTATATTTCCGTTAGTGCACAAATGAAAGCACTGATTTCATGGCTATTAATAAACTTTACGAAGTTTAACAAAACTAACGGAAAAACTTCTAAAAAACTATAACAAAGAGAATAAAGCGTCTCGGTTAATTTAACAAATAAGTTTTAAGATTTTTTTTCTATGGGAAGCAAGTTTGTTTTACGGCTTAATGTCCGTAACTTTCGCTACCTAAGATTGTTAGAAATAAGATTGATAATAGTTCTAGAGTTTAGTACGACTAGAAAATTAATTCTTTGTCTTTTTTTCTTTTCATATCTTCATTTTCATGACGGTCACCGGAGGTTCCAAATTCTCGGCCGCCCCCTCCCCTAGAGTGACGGAGCTTGCCAGTCCTTGATTTGCCTGTTGGCCTTGGGCAGAGCTTACCTCCTGGCGCTGTTACACGATGGGCCTTGGTTCGTTGGGACATGGGACCCTCATATTATCATCCCCATCGTCCTGGCGTTTATCAACTTGACCCCTTAGGCTTGTCTTGCGTCTGATGTCCTTGTGCCCTCAGTCACATTTAGTGCTGGCACTCCCCGCTGCACTGGGCCCCTGGGGGCGATCAGTGGAATATTGTGGCCTCTTTCTTTATATAAGAATTTGCTATGCAATATAATGCTGTGTTAAATATTATATATAAAATTGTGTGAAAGGCTTTCCACGCATGCGTGAACCTAAATTCTCGTGCTAGGCTTTCCTTTGGTTTTTTCGTCTCTTCTCTACTTTTACTCGACCAACGCGGACCGATTTAGGGTCTGCTCTTCTGGCCTTATGCAGGTCGGGCCTATTCAAAATTAGGACTACTTTACTGAAGGAAAGTCTAAAAGGTTTTTAGGCGAACGTTCAATAACATCCACCACCGAAATGCTGTAAGTCGTGGCAAGCCTTCTAACTTCCTTCATCCAACCATGCCATACAAATAAACTCCAGATGCAACTGATTTCCAGCCTGGACGTTTTTATTTCCAGTTTAACCAAATTTAACCAGAAGTGCGACGCCATTCGGATATAAATCCCAAATCCAACTTCCTAGTCGCACTAGCATTACCACTTTCTGCTGTATCTTTACGAACTATTATTGTTCAAAAGGAATTTGTATACCACGAAACTTAGGAACACAGACTCCTCACCCAACCAAGACATCAGAGTTTACTAATGAACTTTTGTTTTTACAAAAATTTGACTGTTCACCATTGAGCGATATCACTTGATTGAGATTTGTTCACTTACGGAAAGTTGAGTTCTCAGTATATCTTACCAAAATTGCTAAACCTATTTACCTTTAGTAGGTGAGAGTTCAATATTGTGTATTTGATAGATTGGGTTTGTTTGCCGTAAGCACTTAATTGGAAATTTCTATCGAACGTGTTCACCTTATATTCATAATAAATTTTTTTTCTGTACAAAAATGTATACTTCTAACCTTATTACAAATGAATGCGTGCTTACCATTTTCATAATTTTACATGCCCACGAAATATGAATTACCTGCAATTTATCCTTCTCGTAATGCAATCAACCCTACACAGAAGAAATCCTCATAAGCCTATGCCTGACAGCTCGGTAGCCTTGAAGAGCGGATGCATGACGCACTCGTATAAAAGCGTTGCCATGGGACTGTGCCTCATCTTTTTTCTCTAGCTTCCATGGCACGTGGTCGCTCTCTCCAGCTCTCCATATCTTTCTCATTTGGCGCTGTGAGGCCTTTTGGACTCCTCCTGACCTCCGGTCAACATTCCATGTTCGTCACATTTGAGGCTTACGCCTGCTTGCGACCTTCACTGTCCTTTCGTTTTGACCACAGCGTTTGGACATCAAGACCTCTTCACCTGTCGTTGCATCTTTGACCCACCTTCTTCCACAACAGGATCCCTGTCTGCGGTTCTCTTCGGTCTCTGTCCACGGTTCCTCCAGCCCACGACCATGTTAAAGGGAACCATGGTAGCCGCAACAAACCATTCAAGATGCCTCTGGTCATCCGACACTCCTGTAGATAGATGCATCGGCAACACGTTTCTACCTTGGTCCCTCGGACCAGTCCCTGAGGCCTGACACTTGGTCTCCTCCGCTCTCCATCACTGCAGCTTCTGTTCGTTTACAGGGCACTGCGGCTAAGTGTTCGGACCCAGGCAGAGCCCGGTGCCGTTTCCTGTGATACACTTTCGGTTCCCTGTGTTCTCGGTCCGAAGTCCTTCACGTCGTCAATCTACCAGTGTCTTCCTTCTGTGACCTTCTATCGGCACAATGAGTTCCTCGGTAACTCCTGGATTCATTCCCGAGTATATTCATCGGCAACTCCAGCCTCCGGTCGCCTGTCTCTTGTTAACAAGAACCTAGCCGTTATCACTTGGATCCTCCATTCGGTCCACAACTCGTTTCCTTCAGCTTCGGTCCCCTCGAACTTCAGTTC
This sequence comes from Lithobius niger, assembly GCA_023313725.1. Classification (NCBI taxonomy): domain Eukaryota; kingdom Metazoa; phylum Arthropoda; class Chilopoda; order Lithobiomorpha; family Lithobiidae; genus Lithobius; species Lithobius niger. Next base: position 42,516 of record JAHWFP010199000.1, on the reverse strand, counting down.
ATGGTTCCCCAGACCCTTGGGTCTGTTAAGGAAGCCCAAGGGAACCGTAGTTGTACAATGAAGCATTTACATTCGCCCCCTGTAGCAGAATCGGAGCGACGCGCGACGCTACGTCGCAGCACGGCTGGTAGTGTTGCAGTACGATTTATCCTACACTTTTTCTTTCCTGGTCTTCTTTTTGAGATAATTTCGCCAAAAATTGACCAATTTTGACGTTCAAATACACCATTTTAACCGTTTTTCGAGAGCTTTTGAAAGGTGCTATTGTCATGACGATAGGTTTGGTCGTTCTCAAGTTATTTAGCAAAAACAACCTACAAAGGTCTAAAAAAAATTTCTTGCAAGAAAATTGTTCATGAACCCAAATGGGCCCCACTCAAAATTTTGCACAATGGAAAATTCCACCTTCACACCCTTCCTGCCACCTGCAGACACTTCCCTCTTCCCTCAGACAGTTTTTAGTTTGCAAAAAGCTTGTCGCAGACCGGCTGAAAATATTTTGCTTCTGGGCATTCGCTGATAGTTCCTGCCTTCTGTCTCCTTGAACCGCCTCTTTAGGTTAACACACCGACATTAACTTATGCCTCGGTCCAAGGGCCCCCCGGGCCCATAGGCCTATTCAAGACATCCAAGGGAACCGCAGTGTTGTTCCACATCACTCTACAGCTCAGCTGCTGGCCTGTCAACGATTATTTCACTGCTACACCGCAATAAATCTACTTCTTGTTGTCTCCACCAGGTTCCTCTCTACGACCTGATCTTCACGACTACTTCCATCCAGCAATGTAAGAAGTGGTGTACCAGCCCTCGTCAACAGTGCCACTCTGGGCCACACCAGGCCTGCTCTTTGGAATATGCCGACAATTGATAAGAGGGCATCGCCCATCTTTACCTCGGTCTCCATTGGGTTCCCACGGTCCCCAACTGCCTTTACTCCGGCCTCAACACCGACGGTACTATTCGGAACAACCAGTGACTACCAGCACCGGTTCTTCCTCTTCTTCACCAGGTTCTACAATTACGGTTCCTCCACCGTTGTTGTGACGGACACCGGTACCTTTAGTTATCAGTTCCTGCAGCTCTACCACAAACAGACATCTTCACCTCATCACTACTTTCGACACCTGTCTCGGTGCCTCCGGTCATACCTTCTAGATCTCCTTCGGTGTACACACCCTTGTCCACGGTTCCAATTAGTCCCTCTCAAGCGTTCGGAGTGCATTTTCCATCATCTGACACTATTCGTTCCACTTTTTTTTAAGAACATTCCCTTTGGTCCGCCAGCATTCACCCTGTTTCAACACTTTCAACTGAACGTTTCCAATTGATCGGTCACCCGCTACCTGGCGGGCACACAGCGATCTCGGCATCAAGACGTTCCCATCACACTGCTGCTCGTTTACGGCGTTCATCCCACGCCACAACCTCTTCCAGTAGCCAGACAAGTAAGTCTTGCCCAGCACAACAATCTCAACTGTTACCAAACGTGATTCTACTACGATCTCTGCTTCCCCGGAGTCACCAGTCCCAGCGGTTCCCATCTTCCCTCTGCAAAGATACCACACACGATTCTAATCACAACCGCTTCTATAACTCCACCGGTCGCCAGTCCACAATTCTGCCAAATACTGGTCCTCTCATCAACGCATGGCCAACCCCCTCCGCTGTCTTGTCCTTTTCAAACATATCTGCATAGAGTGTCTTGTCAGTTTGACGCTACTTCTGTCCTCGTGCCAGTTTTTCCAGGACTATTTCCCTGCTCCGCACCATCTGCTGTCATCTTCCGTGCATAGACTATCATCACAAGGCTGCCGGGGTGGCTTTTGGTTCCCGAGCCCTGGCTTCGTATTTCACTTCCCCAACGAAATGGCGTTGAAGAACCGGTCCCTCACGACGGCCACTTCTTTCTCCCTGTTTTCTGGATTGCGACCGACAAACGCCACCATTGTGTCAACCTTCAGGGAGTGCCCTTGCCTTCCTTTCGATAGGCATTTCGCTTGGCCTACTGCGGTACTGGTTCCTAGGGACTCTTCATCTTCGACAACATAATAAACCCTGTCCTACAAGATAACGTTCAACAACAGTAGTAAGAAGCCCTTCATCAACTGTGCTGTTTCCAGCCACACGACACCGACATGAACACGTCACACCTGCTGACCCCCATCTTCACGGTTACCACAACGGTCCCATGTTCCACACTACAGTTCCTTGTTCAGGAGTTTGCCTCCACACTTCACTGCTCCCAGTCGCCATGTGCCTTACAAGATCACCGTCATCTGAAACCCGCCCAGACAATGATTACCGCGAGGTAATGTGTTTTGTCATTTGTTATGCACTCGGCTCATTCCTTGGTCCCAGAACACGACAGTCTTCCGACTCCCGGTCTTCCTCCCAGTTCCCTCGTGTGATGCACTGGGCATCGGACCATCATCCGGAGCTTCTTCAATTAACCTTGATTCACCTCGGACCGGCGGTCAGTTCCCAGAATCTGGCATTCTGGGGTCGTTGGTTCGCAGCACGGGTACTCGTCAACGTTGGTCCCTCCTCCATTTTTTTGACGAGGTCTTGATAACAATAGAAAACAGGCAACTAAAAACTAAAACTTACCAGGGGCACCTGGTGGAAGTTTGTTTTTATTGTCTAAATGGAAATACAGGTTACCTTTACCCGCCCGGCCTTCCCTTTCGAGACCAAGGTTTCTTGAGAGGAAGAAAGATGATGATTGCCTCAACTTGAACCTTTATATACTGAGGCCTGTGCTGGCGCATGGCACAAAGAAGGGGAGCTGCGAGCCCGGCAGAGAAGCCAATTTTTCATCACTAGGGATTGCTAACAATAAAATAAAGGTAAAAAATATTTTCATTTAGGCAATAAAAACAAACTTCAACCAGGTGCCCCTGGTAAGTTTTAGCTTCTAGTTGTCGGTGAAAAAATTTCTACTACCTGTAAATTTTATTGCATTCAGTTCCTTTCTAGAGGTTTTTCGCTCTCTTGATCTGGCCAGTGCGCAACCCCACTGCGCATGCGCTGCCATGCGCAGCCCTCCTATAAAAGCAGACGGCCCAGCCTGATGGGCATCTCTTTTCCTCAAGCTCGCGCCGAAGACTCGCTCCTTATTACCCAGCCCATATTTCGCCTCTTTAAGACTGGAGCTAGCAACTATTGCCTCGCAGAAGACTCAGAACAAGAAGCTTTCGTCGAAAGTCCAATATGCCGGCGTATCTTCTCAAGTTCTCACCCAAGCTTTCGTCGAAAGTCCAAGATGGCGTCGTATTTTCTCACCTTAGCTTTCGCTGAAAGTTCAAGATGGTGTCGCATCTTCTCTCGCCTGTAACATGCTGAAGTCGCACTGCCTACTAGACGCACCCATTGAATCCTCCCAAGATCGATTGACGATCGGCGTGCATCTCGTTTCATCAAGCCTGCCTCCTCCACCTGCCATTGGTACCGAAGCTTTCAATCCTCGTCATCACCTTCAACCTTACCATGGATCATCGAAAGTTCTTCTGAAGCCTACCTCAAAGCCTCCCGGTTCTCTCTCAAACAGGAACCGTCCCGCCACCCTATCCTCGGCCGGCCTCCTTGCCTCTGCATCCAACAGGAGACAGCTGCCCACTCACCACTGTCGTGTGAACACGTCATGAAGAAGCTTCACCCTGAAGCTCACCACTTCGCGTCAAGATCAAGCATCTGGCCCAACATTGAACTTTGCCCGACATGCTAATTCGTCAGTGGACGTATGCCTCTATAGACCAGCCGATCCCTACGAACGTCAGAACCCTTTGTGGAAAGCCTCTCGCACTAAAGAACTCGAAAGCCGGTTGCCTCATGAACCTTCGTCAAAAGCCTCTAGCCCAAAGAACTTTCTCGTCGCAAGCCCACTGTCTCAAAAACCCTTCTTGAAAGCCTCTCGGGTACGTTGGCTGTGTACGCAGCCACTATTTTTTGTTTTTCGTACGGCATAAAATCGTACGGTACAGGTAGGTTGGGCGGGAAGAGTTACCTTGCTGTTAAAAATAATCGAATTGTGGCTTCAAATAAAAGTTGCTGCATAAATTGATTTAAAAGAAAATCATGGCGAGTCGAAGAGATATGTTAAACGGCTTGAAATAAAAAAAATACAGAGTGGTCCACAAAAAACTTGACGACCCAAGATTTTCTAAGTCCAACTTTTCTAGTAAGCACCTCTCAGAACCAGGAGAGGAAAAATCTTCCCGTTTAATTAGATTTGATTTCTGTCCTATCCTAGTTCTGAGGGGTTGCTAACTACAAAAGTTGAAATTAGAAAATGTTGAATCGTCAGTTTTTGTGGACCACCCTGTATTGCTATGCAGGAAAATAATTTGTCGGTTTTAAAAGGAAAGTCGTCGCCATGGTGATTAGAAAAAGAGTGAATAACTATACGGTGAGCAGGTTCATAAGAATTAAAGTTCATTCCTTGATATAGTTAAAAATAAAATAAACTATGACTCTATTCTATGTCTTCAAAAGTTGAGCCAGAGTGGTAACTGACAATGTCTGTCATTCTAGTTTCATATCGCTGAAGATGAATAGCAGTGGTTGTGTGGGCACATTTATTTATACCCCACGTTCCCCGCAAACCCAAACACTCAACACACCCGTAAAATTTGCATCTATTTCCAATCCAAAGATATTGAAAGTTTGGATTATTCCGTTAAGAATCTTCCTAGTAGAAGTCCTTCCAAGAAATCCCCAAAATTGGTCATGATACTGCAACCTCCCGGCTATGCCCACTTGTCAATAGGGGGCTCATAATGCGCATAGGTCTGACTATTGGCACAGCATTTTTCCTTGAAATAATATGCGAGCCATTTATCACAACTACATTCTTTGACTAACTTAATTTTGCATTCCCCCAGCCTAGGCCAGCTGAAAATTATTTCTTTTGCCTAGGAAATTATAAATAACCTGTGAATTTTTGCATTCGTTCCTTGCAATACTGTGTTTCTCTGGTGGTTTTTTGGTTCCATTAAGTCGCCAGCTGCGTAGTCCTCCTCTGTAAAAGCGCTTTCGTGTGAAAGGCAGGTATCATTTTTCCTCTCGGTGTTGGGAGAAATCAGTCTTGAATGATTGATAGAGCTTTGTGGTTGTGTCGTAATTCTTCCCAGGTGGGGAAGTAATGGCGTAGTCGTGCTCTCACCGAAAAGCTGCTCAGACGTGTGGTGTCATTGGTCTATTCGGGATGAGCCCCTTGCCCGTGGAGAGAGAGTAACGGCTTCTTCAGTCGGGAGTGGCGCTTCTGTTGTTTCGTCCTTTCGTGTTGTTGGTTGGCCTGGGGCGAAGGGCTGGTGGTTTTCGGAGCGACGATATTCGTTGGCGTTGGTCTGATACTTGGTTTTTGGCAGTTGTCATTGGTATTTTGGTGCGAAAAGGGCCTTGTAGACTTGTAGTGGGCTTTTGTTGAGAATTTTGTTTGTTTGGCTTTGGCTTCCTGGAGACATCAAGATGCGGGGCCAGACCTGAGAAGCCCGCGAAAGAGGGTATCAGATTCGTGGATCGGCAAATTATGCAACTGGTACTTGGTTGAGTCATTCGGTTTCAAAGTCGTGTTGAGGGCGATGTCCCTTAACAGTAAAGTGTTGTTGAAAGTGATGGTGTGTGGCAAAGAAGGCTTCCTGAAAAAGTTGCGAGATCAGCGTTGACAAGTGCTTGACTTAGGTGGGGGTCGGGCTTGTTGAAGGCTTTTCGCACAAGGCGTTTACAGCCGTGTTCAGAATGCCGTCTTGAGAAGTGGCGCAGAGGCCAAGCCGAAGGCATTTGTCATTGTCGAAAAGGACGTGTGCAGCGATTTCCGCTTTCCGCATGGTTGCACTGTCACCTAAAGGTCTGAAGGACGATGATTCCCAGCCCGGTCTGGACGGCAGCGGCTCCTTGTAGAGTTCTAGATGCTCTTTCTTCAAGATGGCACCACCATTGTGGAGTAAGCAAGGGAGCAGCGTGATGGATTGTCCAAGAAGGGAGCGGGGATTGAAATTCCGGTCACGTAGTGCAAAAACAAAGCCAGTTGTTAAACCACAATTGATGACAGGAGCATCTAAAGATTGGAAAGTTTGTGAAAGATACAATCAGGTACCGTGTCTTCCACCGTCTTGAGGAGGTCCAAAAAAAAATGGAAGGTTGTCCTCGGCGGCATCATCTGGAATATGTATGCGGCTATCAGGAGGTTTTTCGTTGAGCGGTGCAAGAGGCGGCATCAGGTTCATTCATTGTTGTAGAACCGATGTTGAGTCACGAATGCTTTCGCTGTCATCCTGGTCTGTGACGGGTTCAGTTGATCGTCGAGCAGGAGAAACTTCAGTTCGACGAAAAACCTCGTCAGCTGTAGTTGAAGAGGAGCGATGCCTTTTTGTCCCGTGTCGGGTGGCTGAAACAGAATGCTTGTTGCTGTTTTCGCTTGAAACCATTGCAACCCAGTCTTTCGTGTAATTGTCTCCTTTGACGTGGCAGAAGGAGGTGGGTCGGTAAATATGCAATGACAAAAGTCATGGAGAGCATGGTCCACCAACCGGTCGATTTCGCTGCAGGAAACCGACTGGTGGACCTGGCAGGACGAAAGGAAAAAGAGGTCCAAAGGAGATAGAGGCAAGTGCTTTTCGTGAAAGGACCCAAGAGACGAGGCACGTCCAAACTTCCACTTCAGTTGAACATAGACGTCTTTCGCCGAGCATAGCTCCTCTTCTAACGCAGACAAGTCCAGCTGTGAGAATGATGTAACTTGGCCAGCCTGGTTCAGTGAGGTTGCGGCAGTGTTGATGATATTGAGATATCCGATGAAAGTGGCGGTGGGTCAGGATGGGCGAGTGCCGAGTCTCGAAGGATGCAAAAGGGCAGTTGGGTCCGAAAAGCCGGCAGCGACATTGGAGTGAGTCGCAGGCACGTTGAAGGGCAGAGGAGTGATCGTTCGGGTAGGGAATACTTCTGGGCTTCTTTCGTGGCTTTGGGCATGATGGAGACGGCTGGGCTCTTCGTAGCGGCGGAACTGCAGGCGACGAAAACTTAAAAGATCTTCGGAGGACGAAAAGTGGGAAACAAAGTGGCATGGTGACACGCTGGAGGATAATATGACCTACCTTTCGCGCGAAAGCACTTTTATAGAGGAGCACTGTGCTGCTCATGCGCAGCTGGCGGCTACAAGGAACCGAAAAACCTCTAGGGAAACACAGCATTGCGACGAACGAATGCAAAAATTCGCAGGTTTTGTCATGTTTTCCAATCGGCAGCAAGAAAGAGAAGTAACGCCTATCAGTTAATACCTAGTAGGACCGTTACACTATCATGGCAGGGGCTAAACTGTTAAAATCTGTTCCCCAAGACAGCAGGATGGATCAGAGAGATTGCATCCCGTTGAGCAAATGCCTAGGGACAAAATAGAATCCGTCCTTTATATCGTGGGATACATGGCAAAATGTGCCGAGTGGGTAGGTGGTTTTATTTATTATTTTGTAAGTTTGTTAAGCATAGGCTAATATAAAAAATACTGAACCGTTGAATAAAATGGTTTATTATTTTTTGTGTGTATAATTTGTAAACCATGATTACATTAAAACGAATGTCAAGGTCAGAGGTTAGTTGTCCGATATGACCGATAACTGCAAAGGTGAACCCGACTTAGTCCCTAGTGTGATATCTACCGGCTACTTTAGTCAGTGTAGGGATAAGTGTGGCTCCAAGTTAAAAAAAGGAGAAAACTGAGTTAGGTGGTTTGCAAGCTCAAGAAAGGAGGAATGTGAAGAATCACGAGGTTTGTCCCTCCATACTATTTCGTTCCAGATCTTTAAAGTGGCACTATCACCAATTGAAAGCAGACGAATTCTGACAACATCTAGCGCTGTGTAGTACCATCTAGCGTTTGCTTGTACCAAGCGAAGGAATGAATAACGGCATTTCTTTTAACGAAACAAACAAGCCACGACATCCTTAATTATTGAGTGAAAATTTGTTTCATCCTCGTGCACCTGCGAGCAAGCTATAAAGGTTAACAATATCAATGTCGCTAGATGGCGCGACGGTATTTTCGTTCGCATTTCAATCGCTGATAGTGCCACTTTAAGCTTCTAAAACCAGCCAAGTTCAAAATTTAGACGGTTTATGAGGATTGGATTGTGTTAGGTGATTTGAGGCTAAAAGTAGAAAAAAAACGAAATTTTGCCAGCCCACCTGTCTGGCCGACTGAAAATTGTTTCTGTGGCCTAGTAGGAAATATACAATACTTGAAAATTTATAGCATTCTTCCCTGAAGCATGCTTCTCTCACTGGAGTTTTAAAGCTGTTTAGAGACTGCCAGCTGCGTAACCCATCCTGCGCATGCGTCAGGATCCTGTATAAAAGCATTCGAACAAGACTGGCCCGGCATCTTTTCCCCCTCGATTCGATTTGTCAAGTGGACACTCGAGGGGAGGCAGGGTGGGGTCAGGTATTGTATATTTCCTACTAGGCAACAGAAACAATTTTCAGCCAGTCGGGGAGGAGGGCCGGAAAAATTTCGTTTCTATTGCCATTCGGAAATATACAATACCTGAAAATTCGTAGCATTTCAGTAGACCTCAACTTGGGTGGTGGGCACCTTTGACAAGGACTCTACGGTTACGAGCTGGCTTCCCCCAAAAAGATCACACTTCACACTTTTATGAAACAGAAAATCTGCAATATGGGTTAATCTATGGAAGTGGTTGTCCAAGATGGAAGATGAGTCATGCTTCTTGTCGGTATCTGTTTCAGTGCTTAAGGAGGATTGGATAACATGTCTGGCAGTGATGATGGGTCTTAGACGATGCAATCCGATTTCTTGAGTTTGTCTCTCTTGAGTGATGGTTCTGTTGACTGTCTTCATTGTGAGGATGCAAGTCAATTGTTGGGGATGCCGATGTTACTAGTGGGAAGGTTCAGGATGCCACACGTCTTGAGTTCATGTGTTGTGCCACTAGTGTAGGTGTCAGTGCAAGTAATGCTGCGGTCAGCGGGAGCATGGTGGTCGACAGACTTGACCCGAGTTGTTTCGAGTCTGTGAAGGTGATCCTTAATCCACTCTTGAGAGGGGTGGGAAGAGTGACTGGTTACGACTTCTGGGAGTTTGTAGATATCCGTTGGTTGATGTGGCAGTCCTGTGTGAAGTTTGCAGGTGAGGTCCACTGGCAAGATTGAATTTTGCTACAGCGAGGACTGTATGTCAGTGTGGTCAGAAAGCCGGTAATGTGGGTCAGGAAAATGCAGAGGAAGTTATGCAGGGGTTCGAAACATGGTCCCATGAGGCAGGAGAGGAGTGTGGATGGGTCCCAGTCTGGAAAGGAACCACGATTGCTTGATGAGGGGTGAGAAGCACTGGTCGTCTTGGAGATGTGTTGCGTTTCCGATTTGAAGGACAGACAAAAGGGAAGGTCCGTGATAGGTGTGAAGGGACCTCTTAGTTTGATGAAACCAGTGTTTCCTGTGGCTGTCATGGATTGTGATGATTGGTGCACAGGTTGCTTTGCTTGAAATTCTGGGTGTTTCATTTTCAATTTTTCCTTCTTTGACTCAATCTCTGCGTCTGTTGAGCAATTAAATGTGGGCTTGCAGGGCTGTGCCGGGTTCAAAAGAGCAGTGTCATGTCTGTAAGATTAACAAAGTTCGTGATTGAAGGTCTTGAGTACGACATGTTGTGGATTGGTGGACCTGCTTTCGGGATGTCTTGAAATGATGACAGTTGTCGTGAGTGAAAGATACGACCGTTAATCTTGGAAGAAAGATGGTGGGTGAGCTTCAAATCAGAATCGTCGCAAAACTGTAATGTTGGAGAGTTTCTGACGACTGGCATTTATCTGGATTGCCCTGTTGTGGTCCTCGGTGAAGTGTAGCTGACGAAGGAAATGACGAGAGTTGGTGGTTTCATTGGTCATTGGTAAGGGCCAACTGTTGTAAAAAGATGGGTGTCAGGAAGTTGCAATGATAGTCGGCTTCACAGCGGTGGAAGGGTTGGGATTGCGATCGGTAGTTGGCGAAGGACAGAATGGCAGTGGAGCTGTTGAGCAGTAGTCAGGCTGTGGCTGTGTTGGGAAAGGTTTCTCAATCGTGTGGAGCCGAGCTGTAGACGAATGAAAGTGAAGGATAGCTGGCTGAAACGACTTGCGGCAGGAAACTGTGAGGGTAGTCGATGAGGTCAACAGGCAGCGTCGGATGATCAGCTGCAGAGTTGTGACTGTAGTCAGTCAGGGGCTTTAGGCAGAGCAGGAAGACGGTCCTAGGAAACTGATGGTGTCTTGTTGAAGCTGGAAACTGGAATGGATGTCGGCGACGGACAGCAAGTAGTGAAGGGATGACAGCCGCGAAGAACTAAGGCCAAAAAGAGCTGCAACGAATACCGTTCAGGGACAGCAGGCAGCGAAGGATGGAAGTTTTAATGAACTGCTATTTTTGTCCACTAGGACAGCAGGCGGTGAAGGACAACTGTGTGCTGGAGTGCAGAAAATGGTTGACAGGGAGTTGCGGGCCGCAAAGATGAAAGTCGGTAAGGGACAGCAGGCAGCGAAAAATGACGGTCCGAAGCAGCTGTAATGATTGTCACAGTGCGACAGCTGATCGGTGAGAGGTGTTCGCTTCCTGTCAATTTCGACGTTTAAGGTTCACCTCGTCGATCTGTGGTGTTGGCACCACATGATGGGTTCCTAAGGGCCTAAGCCGAGTTCCCAATGAAACAGTCTTCTGGCAGGTTTAAATGTGTTTCGGCTATCTGTGACTTGTCTCCGCAGATTCAAAGCGCAAAGGCTATCTGTAACGGAAGAGAGATACTTTATGTTCCGAATTAGCTGTGATGATGGCTCGTGAGGGACAGCAGGCTGAAGTGAAAGCAACTGTAGTTTATGATGCAAAGGAGCGTCGGACGGTTAATGGCGTCTTTTTTTGGTTGGTTCGGATGGACAATGGAAAAATGGTGTGGCAATCCGTAATTTGGATCCATGTAAGAGATGATGACGGTCTTTCCTGCTGAATCGGAAGATCTTTGATGCCTGTCTAGAGGATAGCAGAGAATTTGTAATCCAGTCCAGAAAGCGTGAATGACAGCTGGATGATGACGGTGTGTCAAGTGGGGAGGTTAAGCCAAATGTTGAGAAACTCTAATGATACGGTGGTGGGTGCATGTTCTTGACTTGCAGACTGTAGGAGGAACGTTGTGTGACGGATGGTCCTGGGTCATAATGGTTCAGGATAGACAAGCTTCTATAAATCCTGGCATGGTGTAGTCCGGTTAACGAAAGATGTCATATCCGAGGACAGGAACTTTGACGAGGATGAAGAAAACACGTGATGGCTTTGAGATGAGAGATTGTGAAGACAAGGGCGAGTTTGGCTGAGGAGACTTGGTCTTGTGTTGATAATCATGGATGACATCCGTGAATCCATGTTCTTGACGTTGGACAGGGAAGAATCGTTGTGCGTGACGAGTTCATCGGTGTTTGGCGTGGTCCAGTCTGCTTGAACGAGGGATGGCATATCTGAGGGCGGGGACAGGCTTGGATGAGGATCAAGAAGCAACGGATGGTTTGAGGCTTGTAATAAAATTAATCGGAATTTTTCGTCGACCATGAGTTGTTGCGTTCTGACTTTAGAGTCGTTTAAAAACGGATGCAGAAGCAAGATTACTGTGGGATGTGTCATGTCCACAATTTCAGTTTCATGCTGCGGACAGCTGTATTTTCCTGCCCGAAGCTTGGTGTTGATTGTGAGATGACAAGGAATACATAGCTCAATCCAGAGTGAAAGAATGACAAGGGATGATGAAGGCTATTACTGAATGGACGGCTTGGTCTTGGTTTTGAAATGACGGACAGCATGATCCAAAAATGCGAGTGCTTGACTTGAGGACAGAGGCAGATCGTGTTAAGGGTAGTCCACACCATTGATGAGTAGATGCGACTGGTGAAGGGCTTCAGGATGAAGGAACGGCCATCTTGGATAGCAGTCCGAAAATTAAAAACTCGGATGGGAATGGCGAAACATGGTAAAGGTATAAAAAGTTGGTTGGCCAATCTTGAGTGAAAGAACGGTTGTATTGAAGATGAGGTGGTTTGTTGGTTGTTGACTTGTACTTGAATTACCGTACATCACAGTCCATTATGGCGTGGGCTTGAGATGAGGACAAAGGTGATGCTTGTACCCGAGTTCGTGGATGAGCATGCTGGTAAACCAAGTGGAATATCGGACAGAGATTGATGCGTCTTCAAAGAGGCGTTCTGTGAGAATGCTTCTTTTTCTTGGCCTTCTTAATTGAAGAAAAAACTGGTAGCCATCGATGGGCGACGGACAGCGAGGCGATGGAGCGGCCATCTTGGATGCTGGATAAGTCGTCATTTCACGGGAACAGTCCATGGTGTAATCCGCTTGAGCGTGAGTTCGCTGTACGAGAACTTGAAAACAAGGACTACATGAAATGAGGACGGACAGGAGAAAAAACGGACTGTTGCTCGAAGACAGGACAGAGACGATGAGGACGAGTTGGTAATCCAGTCTTCAGTGTAGGAATGGCTGTGTGATGATAATGTACTTGAATTGTCGTATGGCACGATCCATTAAGGCATGTACTTGAGATGAGGACAGAAGCAGAACCTTGTTGAGAGAAGGACAGTCCGAGTTCTTGGATGAACCTGATGATGCGACAACAATTTTCGGATCGGCGGGCAACGAACTGCGAGGTGATGGGGCGGCCATCTTGTTTGCAGAATCAGTCGTCGTTTCTTTGGATTGGGCCATGACGTAGTCCGCTTGAGTGTGTGCTGGCTGTCTGCCATCTTGAAATTCGGACAGCTGAAATCAGGACTGGGACAGAGCAAAGGACGGACTGTTGCTTGAAGACAGGACGGTGATGTGAGGAGAAAGCGAAGGTAGACGTTTTCCGGCTACCACTGGAGGGAAAAGATGGCAGGCCGGCCTCGCCCAAATGCTTTTGTAGAGGATCCTCACGCATGTGCAGGATGGGTTACGAAGCTGGCAGTCTCTAAACAGCTTTAAAACTCCAGCGAGAGAAGCATACTTCAGAGAAGAATGCTATAAATTTTCAGGTATTGTATATTTCTGAACAGTAACAGAAAATCCTTTGTGTCCTGTCGCAGGATATCACAGTTTGAATCTAGGAATAACGCCGCAGAAAAAAGGCCTGGAAAAAAGTCAGTAAAACAAGCCACAGTCAAAAAAGCTGCAGAAAAAAGTTTTCTGGTGAAATACGACCCAGGGCAACTGACCTAAAACCTGACCTAACATGTAACAAAAACACGAAAAACTACAACAAAATATAGACAAAAGAATTCGGCTTTTTCCTTAAGCTGTTTTCCCACCGCTTTTTTTCCTTCGCTTGTTTCTTCCAGGTTAATTTTTTTTTCATGTTTTTTTTTTTTTTTTTTTGCCATGCACCTTCAGTTCAAACTGATTAAACGTTTTCGATTACAACAGAGTCTAAGGATGTGAACATATTTTTGCAACATTTGTGGTTAAATTTAATTCAAGTAAAAGAAAAGTCGTGTACTGGTTTTCGAGATATAGCCCCGCCTAACACTTGCTGGTTTAAGTGCATTTGGATGCGATTTGTTTTTTAATAAGATTTCTCGTAGTCTGGATTTTTACGAACCTGGAACTCTTTGCTCAGACACAGCCAAAAAAAAATGGGAGAACAAAATGGGAGTTTGCACACTATAAAACCAAGTGGCTTAAAATAAACATGTTTCAGACAGACATAGAAAAAAGTGTGTGCAAGTTTTAGCTGAAAACTACTGTGAAGGTGCAAGGCCCTACAGGACCCACGCATCCTTCACATGGTTGGCCTTCACCAACTCGAGCGCACGAACGCCACCTGTTGAGATCAGTGGTTGACATCTCTATAGTGGTTGACATTTCTATAGAGATCAGTGGTTGACATCTAGCGGCCACGTTTTTACTGCTCGTCAAAACCATCGATTGTTGCTATAAAACGTGACTATCGTTTAAAGTGGTTTGTGCCCATGGAGTATGAACTCTCCTAGCTTGAAACGGGATGTATTTTAATCACTGAAACGAAAATTTGTATGGTTTTTTATGTGTTTATTTTTAAACCTTGACCAAACCTGAATCCAAGATGGCGACTCGTAGCTTTTCAACCTTAGTGAGTGACGCTATTTTTTCTCACTCGAAATTGTTTGTGGACTTGGGTCTTGTTTTTCGTGAAGTGGATTCGTAAAAGTGCGTTGTATTTTTCTAGTACTTTTCCGAATTTCTGGTAAAGTTTCGTATAATAGTGTTCCAACATGGTAAAAACCGTAAGTAAGAAGTTGACAAACAAATCTAAAAGTGTTTCGTGTAAGCAACTTGAAAATGGGGACAAAAACTCGTCCGTAAGTCAATGCCCTGCCAAAACAAGAACCATTGACAAAGAGGAAGCTATCCAGTTTATTTCGTGTTGTAAATGTGAAGAGAGTGTGTTTTTTCCTAATTCTGGCATCACAGAGCCCTTTGATCAAGTCGAGCTGTTGGGTGTGATTTTCGTGTGCAGAAACTGCAAGCTTGAAAGCAGAGTGGCTGCTATGACTGAAAGTGTTAAAAATCTGATTGATGATAAGGCGAAGTTGGAGGATTTCTTGAAGGATTCTGAACAAAAACTAAAAGCTTTGCAGGAAGCCACTGAAAAGAAGCTTAAGGAGACACAAAACCAACTAGAAATTAAGGATAAGGAAATCACTGAGTTAACTGCTCACTTGTCAAACCTAGCTCCTAACTTGGATGATTGGCCCAAACTTGGAAGTTCTACAAACCCCCACAAGACGACTTATACTGCCATGCTATCCAGTAGACCCACCAGCAAACAAATTGAAGGGAGCAAAAATAAAGAGATAAAACCTAGACTGGTAACTACTGAAGACTGCACCAGGTATATGGCATTTGAGCTAGCAGAGAGAGAGAGGAGGAAAAGAAATATGGTTTTTTACAATATTGAAGAAAGTTTTGAGGAGGAACCTAGCGTAAGAAAAGAGCATGACAAGAAAGTAATAACTGATATACTCCAGAAGCTTGAGGTGCCAGATGTAAAACCACAGGATGTAATGAGACTTGGTCCTCGTAAACCTGGATTTATTAGGCCAATCCTGGTAAAGGCTGGGAACCAGTTGGAGAGAGATGCTGTGTTGGCAAGGGCTTTTAAATGTCGTGACATCAGGTTTGGAGAAAAGCAGGTTGGTATTTCCCCAGACCGCACTCCAGCAGAAAGGCAAGAAGCGAGAGACCGAAGAGAGGCTGCTGAAGATAGAAAAAAACAAAAGCCAATTGCAGAAAGCACGTCTAGTCAACCTGCGACGAAGCAAAGTGTGAACACTGAACCATCCTCAAAGAAAGATTGACTCTCACTTGCGCTTATTAACTGCCGTAGTATCAAAAATAAGGGCATCAGGCTTTTTGATCTTGTGCATGACCTAAAGCCCAGTATTATTGTTGGTACGGAAACGTGGCTTAACAATGATATTAATGATAAGGAGATTGTGCCACCAAATTACCGCGCTTACAGAAAAGATAGATCGGAACATGGGGGTGGTGTTATTATTATGGTGCAAAAGTCCTTGTCCAGTGGTAGTGTGGACGACTCTGGCGATAACAGTGAAATTTGTTGT
The DNA here is from genome assembly GCA_023313725.1 of Lithobius niger. NCBI lineage: Eukaryota > Metazoa > Arthropoda > Chilopoda > Lithobiomorpha > Lithobiidae > Lithobius > Lithobius niger. The sequence goes on along the minus strand of JAHWFP010199000.1, from coordinate 26,896 downwards.
TGTACGGTTAAGGTGAATGGTTGGACCCTTGGAATTGTAGCTGCATATAGGCCTGAAAGTGATGTGGATATCTTTAACAACATCCTTCATTATACTACTAAACTTCAAGAAAGAGTTGACAATATTGTTATTGCTGGTGACTTCAATATCAGGGGTTTTGATTGGGCCACTGGCGAGATCTTGCAAAATAAGAATTTTTCTCATGAGTTCCTGGATTCTGCGTTAACTATGATGGAACTGTCTGGGACGGAGCAAATCGTGGACAAGCCAACTCGTATCTTCAACAGTACTATGAGCATACTCGATCTTATATTTACTGATATTTCTCATCCTTTGCAGGTGGAGGTGCTGCAGAAATTTAGTGATCATCAAATTGTGTTCGCTTCCTTTGATTCAAAGACTTTTTCATCGCAAAATAGTATTGAGTTCGACAGGTGGGACTACAAGCTTGCGGATAAAGCTAAGCTTCTTCAGCTCTTGGAAGTTAGCTATAATGAATTTGTTTCGCAAAATGTTGGTCTGGACGAGTTAGTCGACTGCTTTTTGAATGACCTGAACAGTGCTGTCGAATTGTCGGTGCCTAGGAGGCGTGTGAAAGTTTCTACAAACACTTGGATTTGTAAGGAAACAAGGAAATTAATGAACAAAAGATCGAGAATTCGTAAATTGCTGAAAGGTAATTACTCACCTGATCACCTCCACCAACTTGAAGAAATTAGTAGGGAAATTGTGGATAAAATGACTGAAAACAGAGAAACCTATGTTGAAAAGCTCTGCAGTGATTATGCAAGAAAGCCAAAAAATTTTTGGAACTACATTCGTAACTTCAATGGAAATGAATCTGCTGTTTCTCAGTTAATGGTGGATGGTGTGTGCATTGTCGATAACAAACTTATGGCAAATACTCTCAATGACACCTTTGCAAAGAATTTCTCCACTCTCGATGAAACTAGCCCTCTTCCTCTTTTTAGCATTGATCTCCCGGACGAAATCAATGATGTAAATGTGTCTTACGAGGGCATTTTGAACCTTATCATAAATCTTGATAGTGCAAAATCTCCAGGCCCTGGTGGGGTGCCGGTTACTGTACTTAAACTTTCTGCTGAAGTCAGTGCTAGATACATTGTTTTTATCTTTAATAAGTCTATCAGCAGTGGTTACGTGCCGCTCAAATGGCGGACTGCATCTGTTGTGCCCCTGCATAAAAAAGGAGACAAGCAAGACCCAAACAACTATCGCCCTATTTCTCTCACATCTAATATCTGCAAAATGCTCGAACATATTGTTGTTAAGCATTGTCTTTGTTATTTACTGAAGAAAAATGTGCTTCGGGAAAATCAGTTTGGATTCAGGGAGGGGGCCTCTACTGATCTTCTTTTGGTTGAACTTGTCCACAAAATTGCTGAAGCAGTTCAGGGGGGAGGACAGGTTGATATTGTTAGCATGGACCTGGAAAAAGCTTTTGATAGGGTCCCTCATGCTTTGCTTATTCATAAGTTGCGTGGGTATGGACTTGGTCACATGGCTGATTGGTTTGCCTCGTTTTTAAGTAACAGAACTCAGTGTGTGGTTATAAATGGAGTTGCGTCAAGTAGGCAAAATGTGCTCTCAGGAGTTCCACAAGGTTCTGTGTGTGGACCTTTTCTTTTCATTGTGTACATGAATGACTTGATGGATATTATTGGTAATGATGGGTCGGCTTTTGCTGACGATAGCACTTTGTTAAGGAAAGTCTGCACACATCTTGATGCTGTTACCCTCCAGACTCTTATCAATCGTGTTAGTAATTGGTGCTCCACTTGGGGAATGGGTATACAGCCTCTCAAATCTGCAGTTATGTCGATTACTCGAGCGAAAACTCCAGTGATTTTTAACTATAATGTTGGAAGTGAAAACCTGCCTCGTGTTACTGAGATGAAAATCCTAGGAGTTACCCTAAATAACACCCTAAATTGGGATACCCACATAGGTAACATTGCAGGTCGTGCTTCAAAGCTTTTACGCTTTTTGAGTAGGATACTCCGTGGGTTCACTACACCTACCAAACTCACAGCATACAAAACCATGGTCAGGCCTATGCTGGAATACGCTGCTGCTGTTTGGGATCCCTACCAGCATTCTTATGTGGACAGGTTAGAGGCCGTGCAAAAGAGAGCTGTTAGGTTTATTGGGAACGATTTTAGTTCCTTTTCCAGTGTTAGTTCAATGGCAGAAAACCTTAGCCTACAGTATCTGTCTGAGCGTAGAACTAACATTAGGCTTACTCTTCTTCACAAAATTGTGCATGGGAATACCATCATTAATGCTGAAGATTGGTTGGCTAGGCCATACTTTTATGGCAAAAATGATCACGATTTTAAACTTCGGGTTTGGCAGCCAACAACTGACTTCTTCAAATACTCCTTCTTCCCTAGAACTGTCACAGAGTGGAATAACCTGCCGAAGGAGTGTGTGAATAACTTTAAACTTTCAGACTTTAAATCCTCTCTTGGGAGAGTGGCTTGATGAAGGCGTTTGTGTTTTTTGTGTGTTTTTATTTGTTTTTTTATAGTTTGAGATGTACATCTGTACATTATTTTTAATTTAATTTAAAACCAGAGAGAGAGAGAGATGGAAAGATGACCTCCGACAGTGCTACTGGTTCATGTCCTGCTCCGAAATAAACCGTTTCACTGCCAAGGTTCTCAATCCTCTCATTTTGTGCTTGTCTGGGATCGTCGGCAATGGGCAACCCGGCGCATCCCATCGCCCAAAACGACACCGGAAAAACGTGGCCACGAGGTGGTCACTGCAGTCACCAAATCTCAAATCCGTAAGTTTGAAACACCCAAAAAAGCACAGGGGCTCGTCACAAAAACCGCGTAGCGCGAGCGTGCAGCGCAAGGGGTGGGGTTGCTCGCGCTGCGCGCTCGCGCTACGCGGTTTTTGTGACGAGCCCCTGTGCAAAAAAGGGGGTGAATGTGTCGATTGACTATGAACATTCATTCAGAATTGAACCATGATGCATTGGAACGGCATAAAAGTGTATGAACATCATTTATTTGGCAAAAACCAGTAACCGAATGTCGTCATTGCAAGGCCGACGATCGGCAAATTAATTATCAAAATATTTTGAAACTAAAATTCGCAATCGGCAAATCTGATATCACTTTCTAACTGCAAAACGAAATTTACTGTAAATGGTATTGAAAACGAACCATTCTGGCGAATTTTTACGTTATTCGAACGTTTATAAACGCAAAAAGCAAGTGGGACAATTTTCTGGCGCAGGTCTACACTCGCATTCTCTTCCACATTCCTAAGCGGCAAATCACGCAGCGTAGCGAGCGCCCATGAACACAAACTGCGCTCAAAGCAAGATTTACTTGCAAAACAACAGGCAAGCGACGCCATTTTGGTTATTCTCGCAAATTGCTGACCACGTTTCGTCAAATAAAACACCATGAACGCAAGCGTGAACGAAAACAACGCAGCGCAGTCAAATCATTGTTCCATCCTAATCGATAATCAAGATCCGAACGTGCCAATTATCCGAGTCAGGGTACTTTACCTGTGGACGCGTTCGGCTGGACGTGCCAGGTTCCAGCATGAAACAACGTGTGGACGCGCGAGGCTTCCAGTATCATGTACAACCTAAACAGTATTCAATTCTAACCTGACCTAACCTAACCTAAGCATTTATGAAACAAGTAAGCGAAATAACTCGCTGACGTCATAATTTGCTGACATCATAACTTGCTAACCTCAGCACCTGCTACCCTATATGGAACTGTTAGTCTTATTATCATTCAGTAGCCCGAGGCAGGGGGATGGCTCTTTCAGATTTACTTGTCTGCGTCGGATTTTCAAGATGGCAGCCCCATTGAGAAAAATGCGTGTGTCGATTTCGTTGTATTTGAGTGCGTTAATTTCAATATAAGAGGTAAGCAAACCACGACTTGATTAAACTAAGTCGCGGTATTGCAATCTGACATTTTTAGCTTGGTCAAGTTTGAAACAGCTGAATTTAACTTCCTAATAATTCGTTAAAATATACATCTTGACCTATAGAAAAATAAAAGCAGACGATGCAACAAGCATAAAGACGGAAGCAGACGACAAACTGAAACTGTGACTACCAAATTTTTTAACACCCTCCCCCAATCAAGATCCCAAATAATGTAAACCTTCTCCCAAAAAAAAAAATTGCGCTTTTCATATACCTATTGCGACGGTCTTCAGATGATTCCTGTAGCCAAGATTAGTGCTGTAGCCAAATAAATAAATAGCTCCCCACACCGACAGCGTGTCTCGTTTTTAACGAAAAGAAATGTTGGATTAAACATGTTTTATAAAATGTTCGTTACACCCATCTCTTGTCGAGATTCATACAATAAGTATGATGAACACACTTTGTGCTTGAGGGCACACATCCGTAACATAGTTAGCACCTGAAAGTCCAAAGAAGCCAAGAAACCAGGTGCCAAGGCTTTTCTAAGTTTTTGTAAAAACTATACTTGCAGTAATGGTACTAATAGCTTCAAAACCTTGTAAACACTGAGATGATGGTGGGGGTGAAACGTTTTTAGAAATTTTAACTGCTGAAAGTTTCATTTTTCTTCCTGTTGGTCAGTCTGTTTTTGTGGCCCCCCCCCCCCCCGCCCACTTGATTGGATCTGAAAAATTTACGATCTACCCTTGAGAGGGTCCAAAAAATTGATGAAATCCCCCTCCCCGGTGATAAATAATAACCGGTCCTATACGTCATATATGGCCTCATCAAAGTTTTAAAGAACATAGCAAATAACCGTTTTCCGTGATTTTTATTCCCACTCGGCTCGTTTTGTTAGTTTTTGTTTTAGGGGGGGGGAGGGGGGCTGCCTTTACCACCCCGCTCCCTCCCTTTGCTCTACTGTTCCACTTCACATTTGCTGTTGAAAAATGAAATAATCCAACTTGATTTTATTTCATTTTTAGCATGTAAGCAATGAAGCACATCACAATGTTTCCAATTTGCCAAATTTTGTTTCAAGTTCCAAGCAGTTCAGTTATTTCGAAAGCATAAATAAATGTATACTTCATCTTCTAGTAAGTCTTACTACACTAAATAACACGTAAACGCGATGACAGGATCCGAATCTGCCAGCGGCGGCGTAAGTTGCGCTTGATTTGGCTGTTAAGGGCGCACACCTCTAGTCCGAACGAAGTCGTTCTCAAATCGACGGTGGCGCCGACCTGGCTCCTGGCGGCGGTGATTACGCACGGACAGGCTTTGAAGCGAATGTTCCCTCTCTGGTGTAACAATATAATATATCTAACTCTATGGCCCGAGGGTGGGCGACGGTGAATGATGTTCGGATGTCGCTCTCGTTTATATAGTTGTTCATTAATACGTAATTTAGCCAAGGAAGCGTACTGTTAACTGGTAGAAGTTTCAAACACAAGTTTTGAGATTTTGTGAGAAAATCCACTTAATATTTCCCGCCCGAATTTGGCAACCTGCTTCTTATAGCCTAATTTAGGAGAGTAGACTTAACGGCGCTCATTTACACGACGCACACATTTATTTGCATCGTACCAGGAGTGAGGTTTTTATTAGTCAACGACAGATACGATGTTCACTGCATTACTAAATTATCTTTAGTCGTTTTACGTTGAATTTATGATAAATAAGTACCATTCCTATTTTAATAAAGGACTAGCTGATGTTTTCCCATGCATTACTCACTATAGGCAGGAGGGTATATGGCCATTACAAGGCCGTCTGGGAGAAAAGCAACTCTTGGCTCCAAGCTACTATTACCTGCAAGTGCAGAGTCAACTGTAGAATTTGAGCAGATACACTATAAACATAGACACACGCTAGTGCGACGCCATCAAGTAATACGGATTATGGACATAAATATGTATTTCTAATGCTCCTTTTTTTACAAAAAAAAAATTGTGCAGAGAATGGACATACCGATTATAAATCAGACCGTAGCAATGATAATAAAAAAAGCTAACAAATTAACTGAACACCGCTTATAAAACAACAAAAACAGACAAATGAAATTAAAAAACCCTGTATTTTGAATTATAGAAATTAAACACACACATACATGACGCGTTTCAAACACAAATTGCGTTCACTTTCTGACATAACCGGTGAGTAAAAACAATCCTTATTCCCTGGAATTGGACTTCAAATTATAGTTAGTTTTGTTCGAGTGAACACTAGTCACCTTAATTCAAACAATGTTGCTACCACCTTTCGTTCGAATCCGTTCATGTATTTGTCCATAACTGCATAGTACACAAACAGGCAGGCAAACGTAGCATAGTGCCCAAATTTGAACGCCATTTTTGACGCCATCTTTAATGCTCAAGGGTGACATGGTGTCACTCGACTATTTTTCAATTTGTATGAACCCAAGACCCAAAATGAACCAAAAACAGAACTATAGCCAACATTTTTAGGCTAACCCCAACTCTGCCGGGTACAAAAGAAACCAACTGCTCAAGCAACAATCGGATACCAAGGTTTTATTTATTTTACCAAATTTTATTCTTAATAGGATGACCTCCTCTGTACTTTGGTGAATCGTGAGCATAACATTTGCAATATTTACAGTGTTTAAGTGAATGATAAAAAGGGAAATAGCCGAATTAACGTCCTCTTCAACTGCTAAGGTTATCTCGGGAGCAAGAGGGGTAATTTTGCTACGAAATACCTAGGATTTTTAACACGCCACAGAGACATGAGAAAAATAACAGAAAAATAAAAAGACTTGCTACATTTAGTACGTTTGAACTAATGTTGCAAAACTGAGTCATGCAGAAAAGCCATACTAAGGTATCCTAAGCTATACTAACTTTAAAAAAAAGGTGATTTGTAGAACTCAGTAACACACAAATTTCAGAGCACTTACAAAAGAAATTTGTTTCACCAGCCTTTAAAAAAAAAGTCTGTGCAGCAGGGAGGTTTTTTTTTTTTTTGCATTTGGCTTAATAGCATCTTGTGTGTTTTACAAACTTCACGGTTTTCAGGAACCTTGAGTTATTGTCGAAAAATTTTACTAATTTTTAAGCTAATAATAGACAATGCCATCATTTAAATGCAGGTTAAGCACCTGGTACTAACAAAAAACTGGCTTCAGAAATAATTATTGAAAACGAGTGCTGACGCTAATTTGAACGTTTTGTGATCGCCACAGTATTGGTAGACAGAAGCATTGCTGGTTGGCATTTAAAAGTGACCAGGAACCCTGACATTAGCTGATAAAAGTGTATGTTTAATTTTGGAACATAGCTGACAGTTGAAGCTATTCAGGGAAAGTTACGCACTTGCTGTAGATAGCCTGTACGTTTCGTAATTAACTCTGAAAAAACGTGCTCCAATCTATTTACAGCCTAAATGACAGTGTCTCAAATTTTCATGCCGAAAATGTCCGCCCCTTGGCGCATTGTCGTCACCAGCTTCATTGCACGATATTTTGTACATGGTGAAGCCGCGTTTCTACTACGTGAACGTGCACTGTTGGCTGCCATCTAGGACGATATATGGTAAACTGCGTTTACCGGACTAGCAGATTCCCGGCTAAAGGCGCAGTCAGCATCGATACCTCCGCTTTGAGATTATGGGATGGCAGCCGCCATAATGATTGGCATGGGGTACACAAAGTTCGAGAAGCACAAGTCCGACGAGTAGGGAAAAACACGCATGGCTACAGTTACACTGTGATACTCTTTGCAAATTTATTCTAGCACAAGAAAAAAGTTTGCACTAATTTTCCAATAGCTGTTCGATTTTAGAAATTTATTTTTGCATAATTTTTAAGATATACAGTGTTTTCACATTTTTGGTAACCTGCTTAATACATATTTACCTAAATCGCACAATTACGACAGAAATGATGAATTTTGGGATGTGTATTCTAGTTATTTAAACCGCAATATTCTAGTTATTTATTCTATTGTTATTTAAACCGCAATATGGTAATCCTGCAATATATTTATTTATTTATTTTAATTACAAAATTATTGTAACCCCCTACAAAGAGCATGATAGCAATTTCAAATTAAAACAACAATTTCACGAATCTCATTCAAGCGAAAGCAGAGACGAGACAGACGTGAAAAGGGTACATTAATAGGCGCCGCCATATTCTTCTTGCCTGAATGAAATTCGCAAAATTGTTATTTTAATCTGAAATTGCTGTTATTCTTTTTATAGGGGGTTGCAATAATTTTGTAACTAAGCCTCAGCATAAACTTCCATGTTAAACGTCAAACTTTGAACTCCTATAGTCTCGTCCAGAATTGTCATAGACCAACGAAATTCGGTATTTGGGGTCGTGTCGTAGGGTAAAGTGCCCAAATTCCAGCCAGTGCCCAAATAGCAGCCAGTTTGTTTCTGGCTTAATTGTGACTACACAAATTACCAGTGGGCCTTTTGGTTTGTGCAGAGTGTAAGCTAGAAACCTACAGTAGCTTTATTTATATATTATCTTTGGCAGAAAGCTTCCAAAATTTGTCCACAGATGTCACTATATCCTAAGGCGTCAATGCTGGGATTTTCGTAATTGAGAAGCGGGATTGTCTGTCTGGGTTGCGTGCATCACGAACAAAATTTTCTATTTTATGCTGGTTAATATTAATAGTAATGGAGAAAAATTGTTTGAACGTGATTAATGTGCTTTTAAGAAGCAAAAGCTATGTTTGTATTTCTTGATATTGAGAAATATGTTCGTAATTTCCATGTTTTCTTGCGATGCATGCAATGGTCTTTGCATCAGCCACTATAGCCCAAATTGTAGCCACCCTTTGACCAAATTGCAGCCACCCATTGACCAAATTGCAACATAGTGTCCAATTAGCAGCCTAGGCCTACAACCAATTATCAGGATAGGATTTTGATGAGTCTAGGTATAAATTGTTTGGTTGAAGACTAACTGAATTAGTCTATATTGTTTACAATTCAATTAAGGCAATAGTGGTATTTCACAAAGGGAAGAAAAACCAATCAAGTGTACGGAATGAGGTTCATTTTTTCCTTTTAACCCCTGTGTGACCAGTAGCCAATGAAGCAAAAAATAATGCTCCAGGCACAAGCAAGCTTTGTGAGGGGGCCACCAGGATCCCGAGCAAAGTGAGCAGCAACAGCCCAGCGGTCAGTGTCCTAGTCTCTAAACCAAGTGAATGCTGGCTCGAATCCCCTACAATTCAGGATTATAAGGCTGGTTAAGAAAATATTTAATGGCAAGTCATTGACTGTGTTCCAATTAGTAGACAAAGGCTAAATAGATTGTTTAAATTCAATTATGGCAATACTGCCATTCAACCACCAGACCTCCTACGTTCAGCATTCCTTCTGCACGATTGCAATCATTTTCAAATGCTCACACCAGAGGTCGACGACGTATTCGTACTTGGAAAAAATACAAAATAGATAAAAAGAAAAGGAGATAATATTCAAAGTCCACAAAAATGGGACAATTTTGCTGCCATATGCCTACAAGAAAAAGAAAATAATGTTCTAGCATTGGAATCAACAGCATAAACCGCTGCATAAATTATTGCTCGTAGTGTAGCATCACCTCATCAATTTGCTGATGTTCAATCTGTCAAGATGCCTCAAGATAACGTTAAGAATGTGAGGTCATCAGCCTTTGGTCTCAACAATATTTCCATACTTAGCAATCAAACTTTAGTTAAGTTGAAAAGCATTATGCAATTGTTATGCAACTTCATCGAATGTAGTACATCATTATTGAAACCTCCATGCTAGCCGACTTGAGCCAAGTTTCCATCATTGAACTTCAGTCCGTCGGAGCTAGCCAGCCCAGCACAATTCCCCATTCCTCTAGTCCATTTCTGCCATTTTTGCCCACATTACTGCCTTTGTCCCCAAAGTCAACGAGGCATACTTTAGCAATAATATACCATTAAGCCTATTTATGCCCAAAAATAACTTAACCTTTTTCTACTACAAGTACTCCCAATTGCCAAGTCACCAATTGCGAGGAAGTCAGGATAGCATTAAACTGAATAACTGAACTTCAATAACTCTTCAATAACTGAACTGCTAAGACAATTTTAGATTCATTATCAGATGTTAATGTCTTGTGTTCGAATCTCATCATGTGCTCTAAAGCTACCCTTCGAATGTATTGGTTAACATTGCTTCTTGAGTTCAATTCGCATCTCCAAATCCTACCCTAACTACAAAGTAAAGATGATGACATAATTTCAATATTAGGGATGAGAGCTGCAAACAAAGGTTATCTGACATGCCCCTTCTACAGCTCTCAACAATGCGATAGGCAAATTCCAGAACCTAAACTACTGACTAAGAAACTCCTGGAGCAATCTACCTATAGTGTAATAGGAGACAGTGATGGAGATATAATTCCTACACCCTAGAACTAAAGGAATATTGCACAAAAAAAGAAGAATCGGGGAAAAACTTTATTTATTTCTGACTGCAGATAAAGTAGTTGAAATGGAGAACTACAAAGTTAAAAGAGGAGAAAACCAGTAAAAATAAGATAACCAAAAGCAAACTGAAAAAAAAAATGAAAAAATGCTGAAGGGATCTAGACACAAAAATCTGTAGAAAACACAAACCTAAAAAGCTGTTAAAAGAAGAATTCAAAGTAATGTTGACAGAAAGCCAAGCCAAGGCCAAGCCTATTTTAATTTTGCTACGATTTACTTTTTGAATTGTTAATTGGGTTTAGCCTACTTTTTATTTTATGTCAAAGAAAAAACTATAGTCAATAATTCTTTAGTGAAGTTGTAGCCTAGAACAAGTTTCTTTAAAAAAATAAAACTCTTATGCCTATTAGAAAGTTTTTTTTGAAATACTAGCTGGCAGTGGCTGTTATTTGGTCAATACTGGCTGCTATTTGGGCACGACTGGCTGCTAATTGGTACATCCCCGGCTGCTAAAAGGTACTAGGCGGCTGCTATTTGGTCACTCTAGCACAAATTGATAAATTTGTTATAAATTGATATAAAACAGTGGGTTTAAACTACTATTTTTGGCTGGGGAGTAATTGAGAAAACAACGGACCGAAAACAATTGTTTAATAGGAACTTAAGAAACTTAAAGAATAAGTAAAACTCTGTTTCGTGTAAGTAAAAAATTAACATGGCTGTTATTTGGGCACTTTACCCTAACTATTTCACCACATTACAAATTTTAATGACAACAATCAAACCGTTCGGCGTCCACAGCATGGCCATTTCTTGTTGTTGTTGTTGTTGTTGGGACTCTTTGCCCTCACCTGGAGACCGAACCACTGAACCGATTTTTAAGTTCTATAGCTTAAAACGTAGGACTGGACAAGGCCTAGGGCCTTTCGCAGGCTATTTTAACGTAACTACAATATTCTTGACACGGAAAGCCATATGGGTTAAAACTTTTGCTCTCACCTAGAGATCGAACCAATGAACCGATTTTCAATTTGTATAGCTTAAAATGTAGGTATTAACACCGACCAGGGCCTTTTGAACCAGATTTTGATGTGACTGGAGTATACTCGTCGGCAGAGCAATTATTATTGCAGAGCACTGGGCAGAAATCATTAATGTAGCTGTTGGGACTCTTTGTCCTCACCTGGAGATCGAACCACAGAACCGATTTTCAAGTTCTATAGCTTAAAACGTAAAGCTTAAACCCGATTTTGATGTGACTGCAGTATACTCGTCGGCAGAGCAATTATTATTGCAGAGCACTGGGCAGAAATCATTAATGTTGCTGTTGGGAGCACAATTTTGATGTTACTGCAGTATTCGCATCGGCAGAGCAATTATTATTGTAGAGCACTGGGCAGAAATCATTAAGTGGAGTAACAAATTTTTGCAGAAAACATAAATTTGGTACACAAGTCTTTCTTAACAGTAAAAATCGAACCAGCAATGGACCCCAAAGAAATACCCAAAGTGCCATCAGTGCCCCC
>JAHWFP010199000.1:0-14872 GCA_023313725.1 Lithobius niger | reverse complement strand
GTGCCCCCCCCCCCCCCTCCCGCCCCAGAACCTCCTCGTGATGCCTCCCAGGGGTTTGGGCAAGAAATTCTTATAGATCAAGCTAAAAACATGAAATTGGGTGCAAAAGTCACTCTTAGCAGCATAAAACGAATCAGCCATGGAAAAGACTCTCTTATAGCAGTTATTTTAAGGTGATTACTGTGTTCTTTTCTGTGTTATTCTTGCTAAAACAAGAAAAAAAATAAGGGATATTAGTATTAAAAAACGCTTTAGCGTATAAAATACGGATGTAAGCTATAAAAAACTTAAAGCCTTAAAGGAACAGATATTAGAAAAAGACGTGTAAGCCATCAGCGTCGCACTAATACGTGTAAAAGAAGCTCCAGCTTGTTTTTTGGGTCGCTGGAGATTCTTTTACACGTATTAGTGTGACGCTGATGGCTTACATGTCTTTTTCTAGTAATATCTGTTCCTTTAGGGCTTTAAGTTTTTTAAGGCTTACATCCGTATTTAATACGCTTAAGCGTTTTTTAATACTAATATATTGTAGGATTGGCCTTCGGCGAATCTCATCAGATCTCATTTAGACGAGAACCGGAAGTTGGCTGGCGCCATGTTGCGTTGTTGACGTCGGCCAAGCGTTGGATGGACGGCAGATTGCGAAGGTTTGTAATGCATTGTTTCTAGTACAGTTGCCACCCCCTGCTGCCATGGTCTGTGCAGCGGCTCTCGGCACTCGGATTTCTTCCCGTCCTTTCCCGACTAAAGCATCATTTGCTATTTGTGCGACTATTTCGCCGTTCATATTTTCTAACAATCGCTCAGTATTTCTAAGAACTCTGCCTCTAGTTGAGCGTTTTAAACTTGTTCGTTTGACAATAAGGTGCATTTTTCTCCTAGGTGCATTTTTCTTAGTTTTAGACATAATTTTGGTCCAAACTCGTGCTACCTTTAAAACTAAACGTGTGGATTTCCTGTAGGTTAGCCTACATGATTTTTACGAATTTCGTGCTTTCTGGCTTGCTTACAAGTCGTATTTACGTGTGATTTTCGTCAAAACTTATCGAAATTTTACAGGATGTAAGTAAGCAAAACTTATTCCAGCCCCATCGTGAATTGAGCTACGATTCTCGATGGTGAAGGACGTTTTTGCTTTTGATGAAATAAACTCAAAATGTCTATCAATTTTACCGTTTACTTACTAACTCTCTCCTTGCTCTACCGAAGTGTGATCTATGCTGCTTTTTTTTTGTAATATGAGGGCGTGGGTTTAATTCGAATCAATATTCTGTCACCATTGTAAACTTAGTGTAAAACAGCTAAACTGAGTTACGCTAGTTTATGTTGTATGAGACTTAGCTCAACACCGGCCGGCAATAATAATAATATCTAACAACTGCAGCTTTACAATAATCACAATCGGCACGCAAGTAAGGGAGACCACACAAGTTTATTTGGTTGAACGAAAACGTAATTGTTTATTCAATGGTAATCGGTTAGTGTTAGTGGGGTTTAGCAACTCCCTCTTAAATCCCTATTTAAGCACTCTTAACTTAAAGTGGCTGGGGCTCTACACTACTGTGATGCTGATGCGTCCTTGCCAGTGTTAGGCCTAAATTCTAGAATTCAACAACTACACTGACTATTCTAAGTCCTGCATCATACCTTGACTATTCTAAGTTCGACATTATACCATGACTATTCTAAGTCCAATATATCTAGCATGACTATTCTAAGCTCTTGACAAGCTCTTGACTATTCTAAGTCCTAGCTAATACACTATATAAAGATAAAGATCTATAATTAAAATCCAAGTCTGATTTACACTGCTGGGGGCTTGCTTATATACCCCAGAGCTCTAACTGATCCTGTATTAGATTTGGCTGTACATGTCTGGGCTTGCCCTTGAACAAGTCTGGGCTTGTCCCTGCTGGACTGGTTGGAACTGGATCTAGCCAGTGTGAACAGGAGCTGGCTGAGGGGTTCTGAGCTGGTCTCGGACCACTGAGTTATAAGTCGTATCTGCACTACTCATGACTTGGCTTCTGGCTAAAGTGCACTAGGCTGAACTAGTAGTTCAGCCTAGGTGCGCTTGGTTTAACTTACTCCTTATGAGTGAATCATGTTATTTAATTAGGCTAACGACCGAATGGACGATGCTAGTACTTAATGCATGGCTTTGATTACTTAATAATAATAAAGTCTGGATGGCATATCGTGCAGATACTGTGCTGATCCTATACCAATATATCGGTGGTTTAGGGCTTATTAACCTAAATTAAACAATTAACACTTACACTGGCGCTAGCACCTGCTCTGTATTCAAAACAACAGCTACTACAGGAGTTTTAATCACTTCACCTGTCTCAGGCATAAGCCTACACTTGACAATTTCAATATTTTAATATTTAATTACAATTCCATTTAATTTAATTAAACTGGAAGCAACTTTAAACTAAACGGATTTTTTGCTTAACAACTAAGCCACTAAACTACCATAGCCTACCTAGTTTAAAATTCAAGCGCCCACAACTTAAATAATTGACTAGGCTTTTAAATTGTTTGCCGTTTCACAAAATGTTTAAACAAAACAACACGGCAGGACTATGCATTCGGCACAGACCAAGTTTCATCGTTTATACGCATAAACACTACGGTGCTAAAATTAAGTAGCGGCACTAAACCAGCCTGAACAAGGGCACGGCAAATAATAAATTCACGAGAGGTAATTAAATTGCATTTTTAAGTCTTGTCGTTCTGCTTATAGTAGGGCAGTGTGACACGCCAGCACGTTGCACCGGGATACAACCATTGTACTAATTCCCTTTTACGAATCTACTTGCCTCCTCCAGTTCTAGTAATTAAGGTACTAATTTCAACTATTATCATCAGTACCACAAAAGTTCTTAAACCCAGTACACTTTTGAAAAAAAATTAAGCTCTGATAGTTCCACAGAGTATACTAATTTCATTTGCCAAAATGAAAAAAAATTACTACTTACCACAGATTAGGAGCACTCCCCATGGCTGTATAGAACCTATCAAGCTAACCAATTAATTTAAAACCTTAGTACCGCCATCGTCGCCATCTGTGATGTATGAGGCTGGTAGTCATTCACTTGTGGGTTCAAGTAAGGCATAGTGAGAACTAGGGAACACTGTGTTGTAGGCTAAAACTTGAAGGACAGCTTTATTGAACAGGTACAGCCTTTATGTAAGGTATGTCACATGACATGTAGTCATGTGATAATAGTATGGCAACAACATTGTATGGATAGACTGCAGTTAACTAAGGAGGTATATTAAGCTGTGAATAGGTTTACATTAGGATTTAAAGGGCTACCATTGTGGTACCATTTATACAAGCAACCAGAAATTCAAGATTAATAATCTAGCTTAATCGGTTTAATCTTTTTTGCTTGTCACGGCGTTTTGCAAGCGAGCTTTCCAGACTACTTTTCCGTTTACTGGTTTTCGAGCTACTGGCTTCTGCATGTTTAGAAAGAGTAACGACTGAGTCAGTATTTTGAATGGCAACATTTGGGACCAATGAATCCAGTTGATTCTGGCCATTGGATTTTAGACGTGAAACTGACCCATTAAACACTGGAGTTTCTCTTTCCCTTTGCGTATCAGCGGAATGCAAGGGAGTTAGAAGATCACGTCTCTTTACTGATTTATCGGCAGAAGTTTGATCGATCCCAGCTACTTTCTCCGGAACAAAATGATTATGAGGTCGCGTGATGTCCAAATTAGACAATCTATGTGTACTCGATCCTTGATTGGGTGATACAAAATCTACTGATTTTCGCCTTTCCTTCCTGCTTTGCATAGCTGAAACATTGGGAATTTTAACAGGAATTTGTGTATTGTTCAAAGGATCGCAATTTTCTATAAGCTGCGTTTTTTTTGCTGCAGAATTATCTTCATTTAGCTCTTCGTTAGGTAGGCATTCTCGAACTTGGCTTATATTACAGATCAGTTTAATACCGCTAGCTGTGAGTACAATATAGTAAGAGTTCTGTTGACATTCCCATATCACAGCTTCTTGCCAAAGACGTTTTGCTAGGGCATAATCACGAACCCATATTGGTGTATAAACTGTGAATTTTACGTGCTTCTTGTGCGCTGAACATTCGTTAGTTTTGTCTTGTTTTTACGAATTAATTTTTTGCTGTAAATTCAGTTTTAACAAATCAAGACAAGTTCGAACTTCATGCCCAAAATATAATTTTGATGCTGTTTCACCTGCGACAGTGTATGGTCAATTTCTACTGGCAATATAGTATTCATTTAAACATTGTTAACTCTGTTTTGCCTTCTCTTCAAGCAACCTTAAATGCCTTCTTAAATTCGCGAATATATACTTCCTGAAATCTATTTTGCTTTGGGTCATACGGAGCCCCGGTTAAGTGCTTAATTCCCCTTGTTTTTACAAACGTGGGCCACTGTGGGCCTTTGTCTGTAACTAAGCACAAAATCGGGCCATTAAGGGTCGTATATTTCTCAAAGACTTCAATTACGTTTTCAGATGTTGTCTTTTTCATAAATTGTAAAGTAAGGAATTTACTGTGAGCATCAACAATAACGATAAATGTTAATCCCTCAACAACACCAAACTCAGACCGGTCAAGTGGTTTTAACGGATATTCTCACGAATGTTTAGGCCCTGGTGGTTTTTTACCTTTCAACTCTTGGCATGAAATGCACCGTTTAACCTTAGACTCTAAAGTGGCATCCATGCCAGGCCACCACCATGTACCTCGGGCTAACGACTTTATTTTCATGATCCCCAAGTAATCAGCATGTAGATCCTGAAGTATTCGGGTACGTAACAAAGTTGGCACGAAGGCCCCAAAACAGCGTGTTGCACTCAACAGCAATCTCATTCCTTTTCAGAAAATGGGGCTTAATATCAGATTCTTCAACCTTTTCAGGCCAACCGTGCTTTACGTACTTCAGCACCCTGACTAGCTATTGCTTTTACTAAAGTTTTGTTTAACACAGGTAATGACAACAGATTGTAAGCAAAGTACTTTATACAAAATTTCATCTTTTAAGTCTTCAGCTTTAGCATCTAATGGTAACCTAGACAACATATCAGGTGTTATGTTATATTTACCAGGCACATGCTGCAACTAATAGGAATAGTCATTGAGCTGCGTAGCATATTGCTGGACGCGACTTGCGGCCATTTGTGGGATGCCATTTTTTGGCCCAAAAATCCAAAGCAACGCTTTGTTATCGGGTTGTCATGAGGGTAAAACTACTGCCCCCCATGAAACCCCAAGTGCTTCTTGGTCGTACTGAGAGTACCTCTGCCCTGCTTTTGTTGATTTCCTGGTAGCAAATGAAATCGGTTTGTCCTAACCATTTAGGAGGGTATGCAACAGGAATGCCCCCAGGCCAAACAGAGACACGTCCATGGGCAGCTTAAGCTTATACTTTGGGTTATAGTACACCAAAGCATTGAAAGTTTTAAACAACTGCTTAATCTTAGCCATGGCGGCATCACGTTCAGGACCCCAAATCAATTTTTGCTTAGGACTCAACAATTTGGTAATTGGTACTAACTCATGTGCTAAATTAGGCAAATACTTGGCATATTGATTAATAAACCCAAGGAAATTTTGATGTTCAGGTATATTTCTTGGTTAGGGACATCAGTCACTGTTTCAATCACTTCTGGTAAGTTTGGCAGCCCCTCCTAATTGATCTGATGACCAATCTTAATTCAGTTCTGATTTAGCAATTCTACACTTCCCCAGACCGAGCCGGGCGCCAGAATTCTGTAAGGCTGGCAACAGCTGATTAAAACTATCGTCATGTTTAACACCCTTACCACTAACCAGGATATCATCATAAAATGGTTCCCAATTTTTAATGCCAGATGTTAGGCTAACCATCAGGTGTTGGAAGATACCTGGACTACTTCTGGAGAGCTTACCAAACAATTCGGCGGCAGTGGGAACTGGATAGTGGTTAATCAAGTTGAGAATTTACAGTTGTTTTGTAATCTCCCACAATCCTAATTTCTCCATTAGCCTTACGCACAACCACAATCAGAGTGGGCCAATTACTGGTGCTTACTGGCTCGAAAACTCCCATTGCTACCAGACGTAATTTGATTTCAGCATTGACCTTATCTTTCAAAGCGAGTGGGACCGATCTTACTTTGCGATAAATAGGCACCGCATCAGGTTTGAGCTTTATTTTGGCCTTAAAATCTTTGAAGCAACCCAACCCCGGTTTAAACAATTCAGGAAATTTTGCAGTCAAAATGTATTGTGTAATTGCTGATCTATTAACTTCTAACACTTCTTCATTTTGAATCCAATTAATGTAATAAATCTCAAGGGTAAAATTGTTTAAGATCATAATCAAAGATTGCTAGCCAATCCTTGCCCTTTAAAGGAGTTGTTCACTTTTAGAAATTAAAGTTTGAATCTGTTCGAACCAGTCACCAATTTTGACATCCACTCAAATGCAACCAAATACTTTTTCAATTTGACCCGTCCAAGACTTACCGAAAATGTCTGATTTAATGATTTTGCAGTTCTTAAAATAGTTTGATACCAGCTAAAAGGTAAAATTGTGGCATCACACCCACAATCTGCTTTTAATGGTAATTCAACCGCATTGATGGTACAAAGAACCGTCCACTTCTCAATCTTCACCTTAACAGAAATGATGCTCAACACGTTAGCTTCTAAGTAATCATCAGAATGTACAGAACTCTCACACTCACTAGAACTAGCAGATTCCGAAACTAGCTCAGAATCTTCATTTTGCTGTACATGATGAGCTTTGTTGTTTTTGTAACCGTACTTGTAATTTATTGGTAATTACTGATAACATTAAAGCAGTCTAGACAAGTAAGTAACCCTTAAACTCGTCAAAAATACAAGTAACTAACCATTAGCTTGTTTGAATACAAAATCTAAATCAAATTTACAACTCTAGATGTCTGTAGGCTTTAATTAAACGTTAAAATTTAAAGTTTTATAGTTTTTAACACAATAGTTATATTTCAAACGTAGGCAGTTCTGAACACACATGCCTAATAACTAAATTTGTTGTAAAATAACGTAGTGAGCAACAGGTATGCAAAGCAGAAAACCAAACGGTCCTTTGCCCACCAACAAGCAGTAACCATCCACAAAGCCACTAAAAGCGTAGCTTGTCATGTCGAGAATAAATCCTAATGCTGCCGAAATCTTGAAAAAGCAAGGGGAAGGTACACGGATAAACAAAATAACTAAATGGCATGCGCTGAATGAGTGAGAGAAGCGAACGAATTCAGCAATCATTAGCCAGTGTCTGCAAAAATGGGATTGAAGAAACGTAAGCATGTGAAGAATACTCGTACAATAAACTAAGCCTTGTCAATTTGGCTAATCAAACGGCTAATTGGCAATGGTAAATTTGAAAATTATCAATGCGAAAATTTATAGATATGAAATTCCTCCAGAAAAAAGGTACAGATGAAGATAAAACGGTGTAACCTTTTGTACGTTCACAGTCCTATGAAAGTTGTGGTAGCCACCCAAAACCAAAACTGGTAGAAAAACCCGCCAAGTTTCCAAAAACGATCGGCCTTTGAAGGTAGTGATATCATTCCACCAGGGAAAGGCCGCCAAGGTTAATCCTATTAGCCAAGTTAATCGCACCGAATAATACTTTGGATGGTAAATGAAAACTTGAAGATTGCTACCGCTAATAGCAATCTTCTAGTTTTCATTTAACTTTCGAACTATTAGTATGTGCGATTAACTTGGCTAATAGGATTAACCTTGGCGGCCTTTTCCTGGTGGAATGATATCACTACCTTCAAAGGCCGATCGTTTTTGGAAACTTGGTGGGTTTTTCTACCAGTTTTGGTTTTGGGTGGTTACTGATAACATTAAAGCAGTCTAGACAAGTAAGTAACACTTAAACTCGTCAAAAATACAAGTAACTAACCATTAACTTGTTTGAACACAAAATCTAACGCAAATTTACAACTCTAGACGTCTCTAGGCTAAAATTAAACGTTAAAATTTTAAGGTTTCTAGTTTTAAACACAATAGTTATTTTTCAAACGTAGGCAGTTCTGAACACACATGCCTAATAACTAAATTTGTTGTAAAACAACGTAGTGAGCAACACGTACGCAAAGCAGAGAACCAAACGGTCCTAAGCCCATAAACAAGTAGTAAGGATGACTGATTTAAAACCTTCAAGGTTCCCCCATAAATGACAACATACAATGCACAAATCTAATTCTAGTCGCGATTTTTTTTCAGCATTACTAACTAGCGTAGTCTAGTAGCAAATACCATAAAGCGTCACCTCGACACAACCTTCAAATTTAATTGGAGAAATAGTAAATGCAAAGTATTTTATAGGAGATAATAGTCAAACATCCCGGAAGTGACCTATGTTTAGCCAGAAGTTGCCAACAACACAGCCACAAGTGAAACACTTTTAAAACAAGGTTGTTTAAATCCATCCCCTAGCGAGATGAATATAATTATATGACAAATAATTAAATTTAATTTTACCTTCAAACTTGGGGCAGATGCTCGAAGTCGCCAGGAGGACTTTTAAACATTAATTTAAACTAGAGGTAGGCCAATGCCATAACCCTCATTGCCAATTGATGTGTTCTCAGATTAACACATTGCTAAGCTAAACCAATAGCTATACTATCCTAACAACTATGGAAGGATAAGCAGGTGTAGACAGTTGGTAACAGACAGTTTATTCATGGCTGTGTACACGATATATATAACCTAGCTTGCTTTGCAGAAGGTGTATGAATGGCTACACAATATTAGGTTAGAAACAAAAAAGTCAAGTGTGCCGTAAAAAAGGGGGTTATATGATTAAATTTTCCCTTCTTAAAATGTACACGGATAAAAATTGATAATTTTTAATTGATAATCAAATGTACAATTCAGAAAATTGCATCTGTTTAGGTGCTGATGTGCTTTACGTTTTAAATATATTACAAACAAAAATGTCAAGTGTGTCGTAAAAAAGGGGGTTATTAGATTGAATTTTCACTTGTTAAAATGTACACGGATAAAAATTCCAGTGCTTTACGTTTTAAATATATGATTGGTAAAGCACAACAGCACTTAAACAGATGCAATTTTCTCAATTGTACATTTGATTATTTCAATTAAAAATCTTCAATTTTTATCTGTGTACATTTTAACAAGTGAAAATTCAATCAAGTAACCCCCTTTTTTACGCCACACTTGACGTTTGTTTGTAACCCGTGTACCTTTTTTACAGTATGGTGTTGCGCAACAGAGCTTTATGCATGTAGTCGATTGTTGCTGGCCACTTTGAAACAATTCAACTCAGCTGAAACCCTGCATCTGCGAAATACGCCATTCTATCGTTTCTAGCTGCCAATTTCGAGGTCGACCGAAATTAACAACTTAGCTTAGTTTGGTTTAAATCTATATCGTTTAGCTGAAACACGGATTCTTTCTTTCACGATCATTTATTAGGAGCCGTGGATCCTAATACAGCACTACATAATACATAATACAGCACTACACATCCGTACTCCTAACGCAACACTACCTAGTCATTACACAGGCATCACAATACGTTAATCACATCACTAGTCGTCATCTCCACACCATGGCACTGTTACATCTAAGTCGTAACACAGATTGGGGATGGCCCACCTTCTCTTCGCCATTTAGAGAAAGTTCCAGCAGGCCACTTTATTCACCCTAATCACCCGCAGCACCATCGCACAGCCATCAATGGGAATCGGCCTACCTTCTCTTCCCCATCTACGGAAAGTCCCAGCATGCCACTGTATTCATCACCGCCTCTACTACCTTTCTCTCATCATCCATTCTCTTCACTGCTCCAAAATAGCACCGATCCGCATCACATCATAGCACAGCTGCATACGGCAGATAGAGGCAGACAAAGGCAGAAAAGGGACAGGAGAATCGACACTAGTGCATGCACCCTCATACGCTAATCCACGATTTACGACAAAAAGCCGCTATCACCTGCAATTATACTAAGGGTACCCTACTGCTCGTGTGCGACAACAGCGCTTGCACTGTACCTAACTCACAAACCCAGGCTGCCAATAAATGTCGCCATCTAACATGCTTCCAGCACCATAGGAGCACATGCTCTGGTGCCTCATCCACCTGACACACAGAGCAGGTCGGCGACCCAACCCAGCCATATCGAAATTCATGTTAACGTAGCAAGGTGTGATCTACTCTCAGCGTGGAAAGCATCTTCGCAGCCTGGAAACATAACTTGTCCATGATCGTCTTCGTAGCGCAACATGATTGCAATGCATGAAAACTTTTGGCCGTATCAGCTGCATCCCAGCCCTGCTGCCATTGCAACAGAGACCACCGCTTAACCAACGCTCGGCGCATCTGCACAGAGAGCACGGGTGTGACACTCGGACGCTTCTCGGTCGCTGCAAGCCCATCCGCCACAATATTTCTTTGGATTCCACTATGTCCCTTCACCCACCGGAACTCGACTCTGCTAACCCGTGTTGCAACCCAGAATTTCCACAACACCGTATAAATCAAGGGATCACTCACATCCAGATTCTCACATGCTCTACGCAAAGGCCTATAGCAAGCCTGAGAATCTGTGCACAGCATGAAGGAGGGCAGCTTCAAGTCCACGGCAACATCCAATGCCACCGAGATGGCAAGCAGCTCACAGAGCATGCTCGACGTGACTGGATTCACTTGCCTTCTCAGTGAGATCTTCAACGCCGGGCAGACTGTATACAGACCTTCAGACTGTATCTCATTACAAAACGAAGCATCACAATAAATTGCATAGTCTGCATTATTTGGTTCATACATGTGAATCACTTCCAGGCACCAAGTCTAGGGGTTCAGTGTTCTTGCTCTGGCAACGGGGAGCGCACAGTCAGCCACTTGCTTAAGTAGACTGATTCCTGCTTCCGCTTCTCGCAGGATGCTCCTGGCTTGCTCATTCAATATACTGTAGTCCTCTCAGATCCGACCTACCGTGTCAAGCTGCCCACGGCTCAGATGGCGCAAGCATAATACCACAAGAAGTTCCTTGGCTCTAACCTCTATCGATGGCTCACAGCACTCCACCCACAGTGCTTGAACTAGGGTAGAAGCAATACAATGTAATACAGTTACAGCCCGATACAACCCGATACAATGCGCAGGCAAGCATTCACTGCCACTTATAGCGCCTTCAAATACCGCTTTGTGCCAGCCAGGAACGGCAGATGGTAGTCCATAACTGACCTGAGAAATGCCGTATACACTGCAAGTAGTGCTCCTCCCATAGCACTTCGGCCCACACACAGTGCCCGAAGCACGGGGCACCGTCATACGACTCCATCTGCGCAAGAGTCCATGGTCATAAGTGTCCAAAAGTAACGGTCCAACGGAGCAAATGCCACAGCGGTCCAATGTACTAGGGTCCGCGGTCAGAAGGGTCCCACCATAACGAAACCCGTCACAAGAGTCCACCGTCACAGTAGTCCAACATGAATCAGCTATAAGAGTCCAAAGTTACAGCCCTCCACTATTCAGTAGCCAAACGAGTCAAACGTCAAAAGAGTCGTTGATCAAAAAGGTCCATACAAAAACTTAAACGTTGATAAAAGGGGTCCAAAGTGTTGAGTAGTCACAAGAGTCCAATCATCTGAAACGGGGTGCCATTACAAGGGTCCAAAAACATAAACGTCCCCCGTCATAAAGGTACCGTCACTAGGGTCCAAGCACAAATTCCGTCATAAGGGTCCAAACACCACGTACACAACATTTCGAATCATCACGACCTTTTCCAACGATTTACTACGATTTGGTGCACAATGTACTGAATACGGTTAGATTCTAGGTTTAGGGTTAGTTGTAAAAGAGAGCAATATTCCGAGTAATGTCTGTAGTCCTGTAATAAAATTTTTTGGTCCCCCCCCCCCCCCCGCCCCAACTTAAGTTAGGACCACCAGCAAAGATAGGAAAAATTCGAATCAAATGCAGAATTGATTTTCCAATCGATGTAGGAATAATTTAAGAACAATATAAAGCTGAATGAGATGATATGGACAGGGATTGTTGTGCGGCAAATGCACCAATCTATTGGCGCTCCCTTCAATGCAGTAGCCACGTGGTTTATTTTGAAACCCTCCCTTCCTCTCATCATTGCAGTTACTTGTGGCCAAAAGCCGGGCCCCCCCCCCCCCCCGGTGCCCAACTCCTGGCCGACCACGTGGTTTCTGAATGGCCCCTAACCAAAACCAGGAATTACACAACGGCAAGCTACGTTCATTATATGTATATGATTTATTCACTCCTGCCAGAGCTTATGTCCTCGTTTTTTTTTATAAACCCTTTCAATTTTTTGTGGTATGAGGGAGGGGAGGGAGAACACACTGCATGACGTAATTTGAGACTTGCCTCTGCGATGACCGCACAGAGCAAATTGTTAGTCAAGGCAACAATGTGCCAATTTCAACTTCTTTTCAAAGCAACAACGTACCAGTTTCAACTTCTAGCCCAAGAATTGATACACTCGCCCATTTTCATTGTAGAGGTTTCCCTTCCGGGGGTCGTCGTTGCTTCATTTTCTGCTATGAGACTTTGGTTTACAATGTAAGATACACACCAATGTTTCACAACTCACCAATAGAAATTTTTCTTTACTAGTTAGTAATCTTTGTAATTACTCTATAATTTTTTCTTCTTTTGCTGTTTCAGAATGCCTTTAAAATTTGTTACACCACTTTGTAATAATTTCTTTTAGTAATAACACTAATGTTACACCAACGAATTATTCTGCGCCCGTATTTATTAAAAAGATACCTATGACAAGAGTAAACAAGAACAAACTCTGATCTATGGAGCTTGATTTTGTACGGCATATGTGATAGCACATATTGTTGGAAATTTGCAAGCTAAGGCTCGAATGTTCAATGGACGGCAATGGTGGTGGGGGGGGGGGGTTAACCAGCCTCCCCCTTCGGCCCAAAAAAAATATTTAAGATTTTCTTTGTATGGCGGGAAGAAGGTTAATTAGTTTAGACTTATTTATGCTAAATTTTTTGGGTTTAAATAACAGTATGCAGTTTCTGTTACCGTCACCCTAGTTTTACTTGGCGGGACGAAAAAAAAACACAACTACAACAACCACAAAAAGCGCTGTTCTACAAAGAATTTTGTGACGAGGCCATGTGGTAGTCAAAATGATCACAATGTTTAGGAATTTTTATTGTTGTTAGAAATAAATCTAGACACACGCTAGTGTGTCGCCGCCAAGTAACAGTAGATCATCCCATTGTAGACATTCGATTGTTAAAAATTGATGGTTAATGATAATAAGGCGGCTCACTAGCAGACATGTGTCTGTTAACTGTAAGCAATTGAAAGCATATTTTGGCATGTTGAGGATAAATTCCAATGCGACAGAAATGTTTCAAATTGTGAAAAATGTAAGGGGAAGGGTCAGAGATTAAGAAAAACTAAAATTTAAAGGATGAGTGTCCACCAATCATAGAGAAAAAGATGCGTCAATAACGTTGTTTTTATGTTACTGTCTAGCTAACATAAACTTTATACTTTTTGCTCATGGCTAGCGCAAAATTGAGAAGGCCTACGTACAGTATTGGACTATGAAATTTAGACAGTTGAAAAGGGGCAACTACGAGTCTACATCCATTAATCATGCCTGGTTATGGGAATTTCTTAAATATTAACGAAGTTGTTAAATTCAATAAACGAATATTAGTAACCCCAAAATAAATACAATACCGTGTATGCTATTGCAACTGAAAAAAATTAAATTTGTTGAACGCAGAATGAAGTCAGTCAATCACACAAACTGCAAATCTCTATTTATGGAATCTGGATAGGCCAAGAAAATGTGGTGGCATGTTTACAGTCTCAGGAAAAAAGTAGCATTATGCGTGACAAAACCTATCTGTAAAGTATTCAATTGACTTTAAAAGTATTACTCCATTTAGTTAAAAATATAAATAGAGCTATAGTTTTAAAATAGATTTTATTTTAAAGTCGATTTGAAAGTCAATTTTGCGGTTTTATTTTAAAGAAATGCATTCAACAAACGTTGAATTTAGGAATAAAAAAAGCCGTGGAAGGCCTATAGGGAAAAGAAACCTACAAAAAAAAGCCAATGAAAGAAAAAAAAAACAAAAAAAAAAACAAATAGAAAGATTTCCGCGGAACGAAAGTCCAGAGAAAAAGGAATGGACATCAGACAGCCAGTGCTGCGAAATTTAAAAAAAAAACAAAAAAAACCTCGGAGATATCCGCAGGAAATAGCCGAAGGAAAACAATCCGAGGAAAATAGCCGAAAGAAAAAACCGTTTCTTATATGACATTTCTTACCTAACCTAGGTTTGATTAGTATCTCTAATGCGTGGTGCAGCAACAACCCGGACTACTGCACTGTGACTGAGGTTGGCAAAAATGACCTAGTTGTCGACGCGCCATTAAGCTTCAGTCAAACCTTCCTCCTCCTCCTCAACCCAACCTATTAAAAAAAAAAAGTAAACATTTTCCTTCGGTTATTTCCCTGGCCTTTTTTTTCGCGGCTTCTTTTTTCCTTTGACTTTTTTCAGTATTTACTTTAGTCGAATCCACATCCGAAGTTTCATTTTCTGGCAGTGTGTTGCCGGCAGTTGCGATTAGTATAGGTTTTTACAATGTTTATTCTCCCCGCACGAACCCCCGCCGCCCCCCCCCCCCCCACTCCACTCTCTCCCTAACGGGACGCGCGGTGAAATGAAGCTCCAGAGTTGAATATTTTCATCAATCAAGAATGAAAGTTAGAGGTTCGAAGCGATCAGATACCGTGCTAGTTCTAACTGTAAGTTGAATGAAGTTGTATTGAA
>JAHWFP010198999.1:0-14633 GCA_023313725.1 Lithobius niger | reverse complement strand
TAAATGTCAGACTGCCAGAGTGGGGAATCGAACCCACGACCTTTGAAACCAAAGGCCGGAGTCCTACCACTCAGCCATGCTGACATGGCCTCTTAAATGTCAGACTGCCTGAGTGGGGAATCGAACCCACGATCTTTGAAACCAAAGGCTGGAGTCCTACCACTCAGCCATACTGATATGGCCTCTTAAATGTCAGACTGCCTGAGTGGGGGATCGAACCCACGACCTTTGAAACCAAAGGCCGGAGTCTTACCACTCAGTCATACTGACATGGCCTGTTGAATGTCAGACTGCCTGAGTGGGGAATCGAACCCACGACCTTCAAAACCAAAGGCCGGAATCCTACCACTCAGCCATACTGACATGGCCTCTTAAATGTCAGACTGCCTGAGTGGGGAACCGAACCCACGACCTTCAAAACCAAAGGCCGGAGTCCTACCACTCAGCCATACTGACATGGCCTCTTAAATGTCAGACTGCCTGAGTGGGGAATCGAACCCACGACCTTCAAAACCAAAGGCCGGAGTCCTACCACTCAGCCATACTGACATGGCTAAAAGGAAACGTCCATAGGAAGCATTTAACACGCATACAATAAATAGGTTTGCATCCGTATTTATTTAACACTTCTCGAGGCCAATTGGCTTTCTGTCCCGTTTATTGCAATGGTTTACAACCTCGACAATTGAATTGATGTGATGTTTGTTGTGATGATTGTTGCATAATTTGGCGCGACACACTCTAGATGTCATTTGTAAATAACCGCCGTGCTGAAAGTTGAAATGGTTTATGGCACAGCCGTATGAACAACATCTGTTATGTAAGGCAGCCTTTGAAAGAGTGATTATTTCAACTCAGTAATCAACTGATAAGTACTATGTGAATCGAGACACCCTTTTGAAGCAATAATCCTAGTTTTACAATCATTTGAATTGCTTGTATGGAATTAGAGCAGCCTTAACGCCGCCGTAAGAAATCTCATTCACTCAGATTAAGACACCCAATATAAAGGGTTAGTGTAATTCAAAGTTCATTTCTGATTTTAGAAGATCGTTATTGCGAAGTCAAGGTTACGTAGGCAGCGAACCTTACAAAATAAATCCCGTTTCACTCTGATGCTTTCTTAGTATCCCAGCGCGACGCGTACGTAAAGTACCTGTTTACAAAAATAAAACACTTTAGTCCTCACATAATTTGTTTTGCACCCGTTTTATGCGTATAACAAATTAAACAGTATAAAAAATGAAAAAAAAACTCCCTCAGTCGTATCCGGAAACGAACGGTGGAAGGTAGTGTGCAGGCTATCTACACGAAAAGAAATTCACGTTTCATCATGCGGCCGGGAATCAAAAGACATCGCGACGTTTAAGAGTTATATAGATTGAGTTGCCGCGATACTGTCCAGATCCCCGAAAACTTGCCATCTTTAAGTCAGTCACAAGTACCGACAAAAGAGGGAGCCATATATGCGGGCATCATTTGGGCGATGAGTCTGTCCTCCTGTCCGTGTTCTTTTTTTTTTTTTTTTTTGCAAGAGGTCCAGACGTACGCCAAAACCTAGACTTAGGGTTTGTTTAACATCTCCGTAATGTGTGACGCAGTGGCAACCCGGACCACTGCACTGTGACTGAGGTTGGCGGTAATAACCGAGCTGTTAAAGCGCCACTAAGACTCAATTCTGGCCCCCCCCCCCCCCAAAAAAAAAAAATCAATCATTGCAGAACTACACTGAAATATCGCACTGCGGCTCACACTGTTGTCAATACTTGTGGTAAAGCTTACGAACAGTTTGTGGATATCTGGGTTGCGTCGCGGACTTGTGATGGCTCAGCGATAAAAGCAGTCGACACGTTATTGAAAGACCCGGGTTCGATTTCCGCCCACCTGATAACAATTTTTCCGTCTAGATGGTCAAATACTGGCGTGAAGTCCCCGGACGCTACCATGGTGTCTTTTCTCTACATTGTTAAGGAGTCGTTACCAACGCGGTGCCGAGTAAGCAGATTTTAATTAGCAGCGCTCAATATTCTCACTTCATTTCTCTTAAATTACCCATCCTTACAACAAAATATCGCACAAACTGGGCTTTCGATCTAAATTTCGAACTGTTTCTTACATATAGTAAAATATGCTACATGAAAATGATTTCAATCCTTCTTTATTTATTTATTTATTAAGACTGGTTAAAAGGACCAGTTAAAGCAGCGTTAACGGTTCTTCATTAAATTTTCACTATGAGCCAGTCGCCAAAATATGTGACATTGAAATATTTCAACATGCGATTGAGTTACGATTTTGCGATGCACAGTATAACCAGTTGCAAGCGACAACAACTTTTTTGCTGTCAGGGCCAGCTATTTCTTCCATTCCATCAAGCGGGGCTATAGTATGCATGCTTGCTTTCTCATCCTACAGCCAAGTTTATTACGAACGAGAGCAAAAAAAATTAGTTATGACTGATTTTAAATGATTAATAGAAACTTCAAGTTTGACAGAGTGGTCTAGCGTGATAGTCGTCAATTTAAAACAAGCAAAAAACATAGGAAGTAGACGCTAAGCTGATTTTCTTGTTTTAGTCACCGAGATGAGTCTGAAGAATTCTAAAAAAAGTGAATCGATCATCCAGTTTTATCGGTACAGCAGTTTTGTATTCGAAGATAGAGGAAGATGGACTTGCTAGCTAAGCTGGAATGCTCTTGAAAAGCCGTATACTGTACAACCTTAGTTGCGTTTGTAATACATGTCTTAGTGTAACTCGCCAAAATTGCATTTTCAAGTTGTTAAGTTTCTTCTGTTGACTAAAATCAGACTAAAGGAACTAAAAAGGAACTAAAAACCGTTTAAACAGTATAACAAATTTTTGGGGCCGTCCAGTAGCGGACCCCCCCCCCCCCCCCGCCACCCATCAGATCAAAATCAAACGTATAAACGAATTAAATTCTGGTTACTTGTTAAGAAAACTACGTTAGTTTCTTTCACTGCGCCACGTAAGATTTGAGGTCACATCAGTAAAGCCTAGTTATTGTGAGAGTTGAAAATCAGGATCTTTTTTTCAGCTGGATTTAAAAATTTTCCCAAAAAATGGGGTAGGGAAACTGTTAAGAACGTTGGCTGTGAAAAATAAAATTGCAAGAGTGTTGTTTTTAATTTTTTTTTGGGGGGGGGAGAGGGGGAAGACCGCAAAAGTAGAATTTTTTTCTTCGTCTCCACCCTCCCCCTCCCCACCTTCATGACTAATTGCTGCCTCACTGCCGCCTCCCCAATAGAGGGATTTAGCGTCGCCCCTGACACTTGGATGTCCGTCTCCCTACGCCTACATCCACCCGTACTCTAGCATTGCATAATGCAAAATAGCTCCCCATTCAGCCAGAAGCCTGGCCGTCAATACCGTGTGTGTCTAATCGCATTATCACGTTTTCCGGAGAACTATATCAGCTGTAGATAAAACAGGTTTCGATTCTACTTTTTCGCAGTTCGCTCTGTTTGCACATTCCAACATTAAAAAAAAAAAAACATGCATGTTATTAACCCGGGTACGGCCTTTGAGCAAGTGTGGAACATAGTGTAAAATTCAACATGCCTGCACGTTTACCACTAGTTATCGATATTCGTAACTTGATAACTCTGTATGCACGAGTTCTGCGCTAACTGTATACGCTTCGTTGGAGTTCTTAGATTTTCCGTATTTTCTACTTATTTCGAAACTCTCCTTATTGTTGTGCGTTTTTTTTTCTTTTGCCTTGTTCGGATTTGTAGTTCCCCCTTTTTTTTTGGTGATATTATTCTTGTTCAATAATTCTTATTCTTGCTCAAACCTTGAGATAGAACCTACAGTTTGTTAATTTTTTTTTATCATTCAAGAATTTGAAATTGGCAAATTGTGCTTCGATGCAAATTTTAGTGAAAATTTGATTTATTACATTGCTCTGATTTTTATTTCAAATAACAACAGCTACAAACTATTGTATTTGTTACTGCTACCTTTATTTAAAAAAAATTTAAAATTGAGTTTAAAATTTCGTAGGTTTAACAAGTTTCTAACAAAAAAAATTCTTATTTTTGATGTTATAAATTCCTTGTTTTCTACTTTTTCTTACTAAAACTTGCTACGTGTACGACTCCTGAATATGCAAATTAAGAATCATTCGTTTCTACCGTGATGCCATCTAACTGCGTCATGCCGTTAAATCTTGCAGTAAATGGTTTAAAAAAAACACGATGGAAATCAGTAAATCCAGAAAAATTCCTTTACTGAATTTACTGATTTACAGCATGAATTTTTTTTCACAAACATGAACTATTTTGCTACTATTGTACGTAATTTAACATGAGAAAATCTGGTACTAACTCGGTACCTGCGAGCAAACTGTAAAGGTTAACGAGGGGACCTGGAGAAGCGTTGTGAGCTCCCAAGTAAGTAGGATCCAGACGGATGGAACTCTTGAAGCTGACTTTTTTTTAACTGCCTATGCATTTTATGCGTAAAAGCAGTTATTGAAATAGAGTTGGAGAGAAAAAGGCTCGCGTCGTTACGTCTCTAGGACTATTGTCTAGTGACGTCACGTCCCACTCGAGTCGTTTATTCAGGGTTTTTTTTTGGGTCAACATAACCCTTTCATGCCTGCAGTAGCTAAATGCCACCAGTTACATGATGGAGCAAAAAGTCAGTCCTCAGTGCGCCACGAGCCTTGTTGAGGGTAGCAGCGAAGCGAGCAGCAACAGCCCAGTTTGTTACCGTCCTCGTCTCCAAACCCAGTGAATGCCGGTTCAGATCCCGCGACCGACACATTAAACAGAAACTCATCAGAATTAATTCGGGCATGAAAGAGTTAAAGTTCTTCACGACCATGTGAGGCCATGAGGAGAGGCTAACAATGTCAAAACGTCACAATGGTGTAACAAGGAGGCGAGGTATCCCTGATCGGAGTAGAAGAGATGCAACGATTTGGACGCGGGGAAAGTACCATTGTGGGCCAGCGCAAGATGCTATTCTGTTTAGAATCTGGTATTCGTGAGGCATGGGAGCATTATGCTAGCTGTCTGCCATGTTATTTGCGCTGCCTATAACACTGCATTACGGAGTGGGTAATGCACTCACTCTGATCTCTCGTAGTACGGGTGACGCTTTCACAGATAATCCTTGCGCTGTTAGGCAGCCGCCCTTTTGTTACTACTAAGCGGTGATTCCAGTAACTCATCAGGGCCTCCCACAAAGAAGCTGCCTCAGTCCCATTTTATTTGCTCTGATCCTCAATGATATCCTTGCTGAGCGGAGCCAACAAACCAATGTGGTTGCGTATGCTGACGATATTGCTGTCTGGCTAGGTGGAGCAGACATCAAAACTCTCACCAGTGTTATGGAGCAGGTAGAGAGGCTTGCTAGTTATCTCCTAGTGAGCCGCGGCCTATCTCTATCCCTTTACATAACAGAGGCTGTCGTTTTTGCTCCCTGATGACAACCTCTTTTGCCGTGGCGACATCGGTGGTTACTTACTTTAAAGAAATTTGGTACCTCGGTATTTTGTTAGATTCTCAAACATGCGTGATCTGCCACCGTCACCGCTGTCAAGGGAAATGTTGCTGGCAGATTGAGAGCTTTGAAGACGCTGTCCCGCAGTATGCTCATGGCCAACTGCTCCATTACGTCCTCCTTTTATCGTGCTTATGTATGCCCCTATGTGGATTTCCACTTGCCATTCTGGGCTGGTTCACGTCGAGCGATTTAGACTCTCCAGTTGTCAGTCAACGAGTGCTTGCGGGGATTTACTGGGTGGCGGCCGTCGTCCCCTGTTCCATCTTTTCAAGTTAAAGAAGGTGAGTTGCTGGTCCGCCTACGGCTGCAGAGCTCCTAGTGACGTTCAGTCTGTGCAACCCTAGTCGAGGTTCTGTCTGATTACCGTTTAATTGAGCTGCATGGCTCGGGGCAGTCTGGGTACCACCTGTCCCTACTGTACATTCCAATCTGGTTGGACTCTGCTTCCGGTATTCGCTTCCTCCGGCAGTCCATACAGCGGCCGGCCATCAACCAACCTCTTGAAATAACTGAGAAGCTATTTCAGGCATTGTAACATGGGCACGTAACTCTTTCCTGAACTCCTGATCACTGCGGTGTGTACAGTAATGAAGCAGCGGATGATTCAGCCAAACGTGGGTATGCTGCTCGAGCTCATCTCGTCTCTGTTCCGCTGGTCCTGCATGACATGCTCCAGTGATTGCGGAATGGATACGAAACCAGTGGGATCGAGAATGGGCGACTGCAGTAAATGGCGGTGCACTCTTCATGGTTCACCCCACAACGTCTTATCTGCGGCTGCTGAGTGCCCTCCCGAGGAACTCTGTCCATGCTGCAGACTGCTCACTCCTTCTTCCGCAGTTGTACCTTCCAACTTGGCTGAGCTGTGCCCGTAGAGTTGAAGAGACTGTTGCTCACTTCCTTTTTGTCTGCCCGCTAGTCTCAGTGCTCCAGCGAACTCTGCTAGCTAGGTTCAATTTCAGTGATGGTCTGCATCAGACCCTGGGTGTCCCTTCCCACTCCATAGCATCCCTCCCACGGTTACGTGCTATTGCCGCTTATTTTCGTGCACCAGGCAAGCCGGTCTAGCTGGTGTTGTAATGCAGTGAGATTGCAGGGGTGAGACAGAGGTTCTGACCTGTGCTTTTTCTTCAGTGTCATTGTTAGTTCCGTGTTCCCAGTATTTTGTGCATTTCCTGTTCTCCCAGTTTTACCTTATGTACTTGGTAGAAACAGAGCACACGGCCTTGGGCGTTTAGGTTCTTCAATAACTCAGTTAAATCTTCCAGTTTTAAACCTTCTGACCTCAAAATTGCGCGGCCACCATGACTGAACGACTTAATTCTTCAATGAAGGCTTTGGGAGTCAGTTGTATTGTTTCCGGTTTTTTATTATGATTACTTTACTTTACTTTATTTCAGAGCTTACAGGCCCACAAATCCATACGCTCTAACTTAAAAACTACTCCTAACCTACTTAACACCTAAGCCGAACAAACAGCACAACCTTTATCACCTGCTCACCCTAATAAACCTTAAGTAGACATACGCTCCAAAATGGAACCAAGGGGAGCGTGGGGAACGAGGAAGGGGAACGAGCCAGAAATGTTACATTAGACGCCGGGTTGCATTATGATTACTACAACTGTCTGCAACAATGCAGAATCAATTATGCAGACACACGCTAGGGTTAAATAATATGGATGCAAATCTATTTACGTTGCCTTTTGGACTTATAGTTAAGTTGGTTCCTTGGATTTGTCCTGGAGTTAGCCCCCCGCATTTCCGTGTTCCCAGTATTTTGTGCATTTCCTGTTCTCCCAGTTTTACCTTTTGTACTTGGTAGAAACAGATAACATGGCCTTGGGCGTTTAGGCTCTTAAGTAACTCAGTTAAATCTTCCAGTTTTAAACCTTATGGCCTAAAAATTGGGGGATTTGTATGTCAGACTGACTGAGCAGTGAGAGAACAGCAAGTCAACTTCTCTCTGGCAAAGAAAAGAAGTCGACTTGCTGGTCTCTCACCGCACACCTGTTTTGACCATGGGTCCAATTTTTGCAATTTTAGTATTTAACATTTTTTATTTGTTTCTCAAGTGGGTATGTACCTGTCATGATTTTTGTATTATGTTGTATTTAACGAAGCTTTACAGTGAATTTTTTAATTGCACTTGAAAACGAGATGAAGGAATCCCCGAAACGTTGTGCTTTTGTTTTATTTATGTGCACGCTCTAAGCTTTTTACAGAAAACAAACAAGCGGCTGCAGCGACTACCTATCGGTTTTCTGTACAGTTCTGCCACTTACCGTGTTTAGGCTCACACCTCTATCACGCACTTCAACAGCAATCTCTATTGTATAAGAGCAGTGACCATAACAACTGCCGTTACTTGAAAAAATGTGTTAGCCTTTAGGCCTATTTTAGATTTTAGGCGTAATTGTCAGCTTTTAGGCCTAATTTTTACCTGCAGTTTTAATTTTTTCATTTTCCTATTCATTTTTACAACATGGTGCACCTCCAGGCACTTACAGTGTTACAACGTCATGCGCAACGTATATAGATCAGTGGAAGGGAAGTGACGGCAGAGACGCAATGTAGAGACAGAGTCATAAAATAGTGCTGTTGATGAAGCCAGCAGCGACTCGTAGCAACTTGACATTGCCGTGGTAACGTGATTTTAGGCCTAATGTTTTTTACAGCAGTTTTATTTCGTTATATAGCAGATAGACCGAATGGATAATTTGGTTCTACGGTAAGCCTTTTCATTCATGCAACAATGCGACGAGACTATTTTAAACGAAGCTAAAAATCCTTTTGTTTTTACGGTTGCGTGTAATTCTTATGATTTCAATTCGACGATCTAGTATAGGTTATCGCCTGATTCCCGAGTACTCAGTGAGAACTAACAATGAAGAGGGCCGCAGGCGCGAGCGATTGTTAGTTCTTTGCACGAGGGAAGCAGGCGATAACTTATTTATTGGCCGATGTCCGCATCTCTGCCCGACAAATGAAGAAGCACGCGACTCCAATAGTCATTGTTGTGTCCTGCATCGTTGCATTGTAATCGAGTGCTGAGAACTAAGTTCTCAGCCTCCGTTCATTGTTGTGTTCCTGCATCCTTGTATTGTTACAAGAGGGCTGAGATGCGGATATCCCCGAAGTTAAGCAGCATTGGGCTGGATTGATACTTGGGTGGGTGACCGCCTGGGAATCTGGCTGTTGCAGACATAGGGCCTTAGGGCTTCGGGCAGATGACCAGGAGTGGTTAACGCTCGTTAAACCCTTTAACCCTTTAGATGCGGATATCGGTAGATAAATGTTATTATTTCATTTAGTTACGTCTAGGAGACATATCAGCTGTAAGGACGTAAAGATGTTTTAATTTGCCATGTTATTTAATAACTTTTGACACTGAATCGAACGTTATAAACAGTGGTTGTCTCTATCTGGTACCGTTGCGAAGTTGAAAAAAGCGACGGACGGACGAACAATGTCGTTGCAATAGTCTTCTCAGCTGGAGTGGCTGTACAGAAGACTAAAAGAAAATGGTACTGCGTAGGTCGTAATGCAAAGTATTGGAGTGCCGCGAAGGTCGTTCAAGGTGCGCCAAGGAAATTCACAAACTTAATCCCACCGACTAATACTTCAGATATTAAAGGAAAAGCATGAGCAATATGCTATGGCGAGTAACAATGATTTATATTAACTTTTGAAGTATTAGTCGGTGGAATTATGGTTGTGAATTTTCTTGGCGCTGCAATATTACAACACTATAGAACGTGAATGTCTCAGAAACAGATCACTACGAACAGGATTTACTATTTTCAAGAATTTTTGTTTCCTTTCCGAAAAACCATCACCACGCTCAACTTAGGCTGAGAATTTCCCTGCCGGAAATTTGTTGTCTTGATCGTGTGCTAAATTCGTCCAATCACAACCGCTTGACTAAGATTTCTCGTAAAATACGGAAAACGCTGGGTATCGTTAGGACGCGTTTACGCAAAAAGGTCTTCTCGGTCGCAAGCTATTTGCTAGTCAACCGTTATTTATTTATGATTAGTTTGCCGTTGCTACTAAATGAATGCGACAATAGATAACAAATTAACAAAATAACAACACGGATAAAGAAGAAAATGCTACATAAATTTTAAACATTGCTACAATATTGTTGTCATTTCACGCTATTTCCAAAATTTCCAAAATTTGTTATTCTCCCTCAAAGTACAGCTTCTAGCAATGATCAAACGTCGGTATAATAAATAGCTTCTCGCAGCGAGAATTCAAAATCCAACATAGCGTCCATTTCGTGGCTATCGAATCGAAGACAAACCATCGAATGCCGGCAGACAAAAAACAGTTCGTCGTCTTGTACTGCATTAAAAATTGTTTTCTTGTTGTCATAAATCGATGCTCGAATGTTGCAAGCATCGTACGCCGTGTCACGAGTCACGAGGAGAAGATTTGCGTCTGCGTCGTTGCCATCTATATATATTATTACACAAGATCCGCAACGCAGCCATCTGCAGCGCAGTAGTAAGCAAGACATACGATGCCATCTCCGCCATCTACGACGGAACAGCAAATTCTAAGAGTAGCAGCCAGGGCCCGCTGAGGTAGTAGCTGCGCCCGGAACGCAACGGCCAGCAGCGCGAACATACGATGCCATCAACCGACCGAACGGCAAATTAAATGAGGGGAGGGGAGCGAGACGGGGGGAAGGGGAGCGGGGAGGGGAGCGAGACGACGCGGAATGAGCGAGCGAAGAGAGCGACTCCGCTAGTGGTTACTAATACGCATAGACATTCGAAAGCCGCATACTCTGGTAAAGGTGAGAAGCAGCCATCGGATTTAGTATTGATCAAATAAAAGTGAGCGAGAAAACTGTCGTTGCGTAAACAAGTCCTTACTTTGCGTATCGCAACACCAGTCATCACACATAACCAGGTAACGCTTTCGACAGTTTCACTACATCGTTATAGGCTTAACTGCCGATCACGTAACCAACCAACAAATTCGGAGCGCTGCATTGTTGTTAAAAAAAATGTATCAACAAATTTTCTTAATAATCATTAATTTTTCTTAATTAATAATAACTAAATAAATTATAAATTAATTTAGAGTAATGAATAATGAAAAATGACTAGAAATTCTCTCACTAGACACCCTGCGAGCATTGGAAAATTTAAAAAAAAGTTTTCGCCACTCATGTTTAGGCCCATTTGGCTCACTCGTGATTATTTACAGAATATTTCCCGCTTGCTTCGCACTCGTGAAATTAATTTCTGCCTAAATAGCACTTGTGAGTTTATTAGGTGCCAAAACACTCGGGCTGAAAATAAATTATCGATAATTTCCTTAGCACTTGGGCCATTACGTATGAAGAGACTGAGGATTGACAGCAGTTGGCCTTTCTACTTCCGCAGTTATATAATTCAAAGCATTACTCGTCGCAGAATAGTCACCGACAAACGAACCACAGATGTATAGTATATCTCACTTAGAGGAAGCGGTTTACTTCGATTCTAGTTATGCCCATATTAGGACAATGATGTCACCTTCGTGAAGATCTCGTCAGGGTTGGGAAGCTGTACGTTTAACTTCCTTTATGAGCGGCATAAAAATTAGGTTTAGGCCTATTTAATACGAAATACCAACGCTGAAGCAAACGAAATTACAGGTTGGATGACAAAATGGAAAACATCGTAAATTCTAATCATGAAAAACTGTTTTAAAGTTGTGCTTTCAATATTCAAAATTTTAACAAGTTAAACATTGACTTAAGAGGACCTTCTCACCAGATTCGAGCATCCTGCGTGTAATAGATTTTGCAACATTTGCATAGGTTAGACAGAATGTTGCAACACCCGTTTCTCACGAGCGAATAAATAGAAAACTGAATGCCTTTGCTACATTTACACGCGCCTGAAGTAATGTTGCAAAACTGAGCAATACAGGAAAAACCAAATGGGAGGAATGTACCTTTAAGATTGAAAACAAGGTAATGAAAAAAGACCAAGTTGAAAGTGTCAGCCTGGAACTTTCAACTTGACAAACATTGACTGTGAAATACTTCGTAAATAAAACCTGAAGTCGAATCTAGTAAGAATCGCTTTGTGGAAAGAAAACGAAAATGTTCTCCACAGATCACCACTCCTACTTTTATGAAATCTATAAACTGTGCGTTTTAGCAACCAAGTCCGTTCTAGCAAATTTCCGTCGACCATCGGTCTCGGGAAATTAGATCTGGAAATGAGTTTCTTGTAAAACTCACACATTGTCGATTTCATACAACAGGGTGGCGTTCAAATACTTGAGATGAATTCCCTGATTTTTCCATGCGTGTTTTCAGTTCAATAATGAAATGTTTCGCTGATTTTTTTTTAGTCGGACGAAGGAGGTGCATTCCATGACTAACGAACATTTTTTTTTTAACTATTCACTCAGATCTAAATAACTATATATCGCATCGCTTTGCTAAATCAAAAATTCCACTGCCCTTACTGGTGTTGGTAAAGAGCAGGAATGCCATAATTTAAACAAAACTAGAAACGCACCTTTAACACGGAAAATTAGATCTTGAAAAGAGTTTCTTGTAAAATTCACATATCGTCGATTTCATACAACAGGGTGGCGTTCAAATACTCAAGATGAATTCCATGATTTTTCCATGTTTTTCAGATCAATACTGAAATGTTTCACTGATTTTTTATTACTTGACCTGACGAGTTTTTTGCTTATCAAAAAATGAAACAAAACGAACATATTTTTATAAAGTAAAGATTTTAGAAGTAAAAAATGAAATAAGAATTAGCTTCTTTGTAGAGCAAAAAGACTTTCCGGTAAATATTGAAATTTCCTGACTTTCTGTACATGTTTATCAATTTCCCTGATTTTCCCCTGACTTTTTCAGACGTGATAAAATCCCTGAATTTTCCAGGTTTTCCACGTACAACACCACCACGTAGAGACATCATAGCCGAAAGTTATTAGCGTTTCCTGTGTGACAAAGTTTTGTTATAATCAGTCAAGTATGGGATACAGCCTTTGAACAGTTCTGGTCTGATCCTGAGTGGCGCTATTTAGATTTCAGCTGCCGGCATGCGTTTGATAGACATAACGTTAGAAGGGAAACTGATCGGGAATGTGAAATCCAGCAGTGGAATTCAGTAGCACGTCCGTCGTCCGTCTTTATTGGCTTAAAAAGGATTTCCGGACTCTTCTTTGAGAAAATTTTGCGGCAAATAAAAAATGAAATAAAGAAAAGCGCCAAAGTCAGTAAAGTCAAGGTTGGAATGTCGTAATGGTGTCGCGACGCGTAAAGTTGAAAACTGACAATGACAATAAAACCAGAATTGAACTGGAGTTGACTGTTGTAGTAATGCAAGTGCCTCCCACCCCCGAAATAAAAATTAAAAAAAAAGACGTGGTTTTTAAGTCCGTTCGCTCACGATTCATCTGCAAATTTAAAATTCGTTTGTTTTATTTCATTCACTCGTTTTAGTAAGTTCTAATTTTTTCTTTATGGCGTACTAAGACCATGTATCTGGGGCCGATGACTTTCAAAATCCTTTACCCGAGTAGTTCTCCCCAAGATCTAGATTTTGAGTTTGGTTAACATCTCTGCAAGTGTGGCGCAGTGGCAACCCGGGCCACTGCACTGTGGCTGAGGTTGGCGCTAATGTCCTAACTGTCGACGTGCCATTAAACCGCACTTAAGACCATTCTAGCAGAAAATATATTGCTGAATGTTTTTCGTAACCAATAAAAATACAGCGAGGTAATGTAGCTAAACTTTTTTTATTAAGAGGGAGGCACCCTTAGTCCCCACAAGCGTAAAAATACACAATAAAACAACCGATTTTTCGCTAGGAAGTACCCCCAGCAATATGAAGGTAAAAACCTTGATGACGCTGTGGGTGGGTTTTTATTGCACATATCTGCGTATGTGAGAAAAGGGGGTGCCTTCCCCTTAATAAAAAGTTGCTGCCAGCAATTTCAATTTGGCTATTTATAGTAAATCGCTAACGTTTCCGAAGTACCAGCGTTCGTCGCCATTTCAATTTTCTGCGAGCTAGCGCGTCGATTGGGCGATAAGTCCGGCATCCTGTCCGGAATTTTTAAATTATTTGCAGGAGGTACAGATGTATGATCAGAGCTAGACTTGAAGCTTGTTCAACATCTCTGTAATGTGTGGCGCAGTGGCAAACACCGGACTGAGGTTTGAGCTAATGCCCTAGCTAGCTGTCGACGCGCCATTAAGTCTCACAACCCCCTTCCCCTCCCCGGCGTTGTATTTTTGGTTCTCTCGTACGTACTACTGAATGTTTTGACTTCTATATGGGACCACCACTGGATCACTAATGGAAGCTTCAGACTTCTTTCTTTCGCAACTGCCAAAAAAGGTTTTTAATTTTAATAACTGCGGCTACAACTCGGAGGAGACTTTGAGGCTCCCCTACAGGATGGAGTGAAAATTAGTAAATTAAAAAAACTTTTTGGGGTGTTCCTCATAGGCTAGGAGTGGAAAACGTTACTTTAGGCATCATTATCACAAAACAAACAAAAATTCATCACTTAGGGATCACTTCTGCAGATGCCTCAAGGGCCTTCAAGCTTAAGACTGCACGCCAATGGATAGAACGGCAAAAAACGGTAAATATAATGATTTGACTGCGTGGTTGTAAATGTAACGATACGTGCCTCCACTTTACCTCTCCTGTACGACTCAGTTTTGTAACATTAATTCAAAGGTATCAAAAGCTTTTATTTTCCTGTTTTTTTTTCCAAGAGCGAGATGGTTCTCCTACAATCACTAAAACGTATGTGAACGTTGCAAACGCTATATACACGCAGGATGCACGAAAGTGGGGAGGGGGCAAGTCCTTTTAATTTTTACATTTTCTCTTTTAAATTAAAGACGGAAAGTCAAAGGCTCAACAAGATTTAAGATTTAAATAAATGCAGATGCAAACCTATTTACGTTGCCTTTTGGATTAATATGTCAGACTGCCTGAGCGGGGAATCGAACCCACGACCTTTGAAACCAAAGGCCGAGGTTCACCGCTGAGCCATACTGACACGGCCCGCATCAATATGGCTCAGCGGTAGGACCTCGGCCTTTG